>VZQC01012976.1:2293117-2319771 GCA_009823505.1 Rhizomys pruinosus
AAAAAATCAATGAATCCAAAAGTTGGTTCTTTGAGAGAATAAACAAGATAGACAGACCTCTAGCCCAGTTAACCAAAAGAAAGAAGGAACAACTCCAAATCAATAGAATCTGTGATGAAAGGGGAAATATCACAACAGACAATGAAAAGATCCAATCATATGGGAATACTTCAAAAACCTATACTCTACTAAGTTTGAAAACCTAGAAGAAATGGATCAATATCTGAAATCCTAGGATTCTCCAAAGCTCAACCAAGAAGAGATCGACAGCCTAAATACACCAAAAATATATGAAGAAACTGAAGATGTAATAAGAAGCCACACAACCAAAAAATGCCCAGGCCCAGGTGGCTTCATGGCAGAATTCTATAAAATATTTAAAAAAGACTTACAACCATTACTACTCAAGTTGTTTAGAAGGATACAAATGTAGGGAGTTCCCCAGATTCCTTCTGTGAAGCCAATATCATGCTATTGCCAAAGCCAGGCAAAGATACAACCAAAAAGGAGAACTATAGACCCATTTCCTTAATGAACACAGATGCAAAAATTCTAAATAAAATACTTGCAAATCGCATACAGACCCACATCAAGAAGATCATCTACCAAGACCAAATTAGATTCATACCAGAAATGCAGGGGTGGTTTAACATACGAAAATCAATAAATATCATCAAACATATAAATGGACTGAAGGACAAAAACCATGCAATCATCTCAATTGAAGTGGAAAAAGCCTTTGACAAAATCCAGCATCCCTTCATGCTTAAAGTCCTAGAGGGAATTGGACTGGAGGGATCATTCCTCAATGTAATCAAAGCCATATATAGGAAACCCACAGCCAATATCATCCTAAATGGGGAAACGACAAAAGCATTTGCCTTAAAGGTAGGAACTCAGCAAGGCTTCCCCCTGTCACCACTCCTTTTCAATATAGTGCTTGAAACCCTTACTAGGGCAATAAGGCAAGAAAAGGAAATTAAAGAAGTTCTAATGGGAAAAGAGGAAGTCAAGCTATCCCTTTTTGCTAATGATTGTTTACTTAAGGGGTGCTAAAGACTCCACCAAAAAACTCCTAGAAATGATTAAGAGCTTCAGCAACGTGGCAGGATACAAAATAAATCTAGAAAAATCAGTACCCTTTCTTTACACCAACAACAAGCAACTGAAGAAGGACTACAAGGAGACATTCCCACTCACAATAGCCTCAAAAACAATAAAATACCTAGGAACAAACCTAACCAAAGACTCCTAGTATCTCTACAACAAAAATTTTAACCTCTGAAGAGGGAAATTGAAGACATCAGAAGATGGACAAAACTCCAATGCTCACGGATTGGGAAAATATAGTAAAAATGCCCATTCTACCCAAACTCTTGTACAGATATAATGCAATCCCAATCAAAACCCCAAGAGTTTCTTCACAGGCTTGGAAAAAAAAATCCTTGATTTCATTTGGAAAAACAAAAGACCCCAAATAGACAAAGCAACCCTGAGCAAAAAGAGCAATACAGGGGGAGTCTCTATACCAGACTTCAAACTATACTATAGGGCTATAGTCATAAAAACAACTTGGTACTGGTACAAAAACAGACCAGTTGACCAATGGAACAAAACTGAAGATCCAAACCTGAGCACATACAATTTCAGCCTCCTCATATTTGACAGGGGGGCCAAGAAGACACAATGGAGGAAAGACAGCATCTTCAGCAAGTGGTGTTGGCCAAACTGGATCACCACCTGTAGAAGAATGAAATTAAACCCCTACCTCTCACCTTGTACAAAAGTCAATTCCAGATGGATCAAAGATCTCAACGTGAAACCTAAAACTCTGGAGTTGATAGAAGAAGAACTTGGCAGCAGAGTACAAGACATAGGCATAGGAAAAGACTTCCTAAATCAGGCAGCAGCTGCACAAGAAACAAGATTGACAATTGACAAATGGGACCTCATTAAACTCAAAAGCTTCTGTACATCAAGATAAAAATAAAGGAACTGAAGAGAAAACCCAGAGTTAGAGGAAACCTTCACTGCAGATACATCTGAAAACGCATTGATTTCCAGGGTATACAAATGACTCAAATAGCAAAGAAGAAAGGAAACAAATGAATCACTCAAAAGATGGAGCAAGGAACTGAATAGAGACTTCACAGAGGAGGAATTAGAGATGGCTGACAAACATCTTAAAAACTGTTCAATGTCACTAATAATTAGGGAAATGCAAATTAAGACCACTTTAAGACATCATCTCACTCCAATTAAGACCGGCCATGATTAAGAAAACAAATGATACCAAGTGCTGGAGAGGTTGTGGGAAAGGGGAACACTCATCCATTGCTGGTGGGAATGTAAACTTGTACAGCCACTAGGGAAAGCAGTGTGGAGAACCCTTAGAAGACTGAAAATGAGCTTGCCATTTGACCCAGTCATTCCACTCTGGATATATACCCACAAGACTCATCTTACTGCAGAAATACATGCACAGCTATATTTATTGCAGCTCTGTTCACAATAACAAAAAGCTGGAACCAACCCAAATGCCCCTCAACTGATGAGTAGATAGAGAAAATGTGGGACATGCACATAATGGAGTTCTATGCAGCAGTAAAGAAAGACATCATGAACTTTGCAGGTAAATGGATGGAGTTAGAAGAGATTATGTTAAGTGAAGTAACACAGTCCCAGAAAAACAAACAATGAATGGTATCCCTCATCTGTGGATGCTAGTATCAGTAACCCAGTTGTAAATATTTCTTGTGGAGAGGGATGCATATTGAAAGAACAACAACAGAAAGAATGCATCAGAAAACTGACTGAAATGGTGGAGCGGGAGGGGTGGGAGGGTTGGTAGAGGGACATGTGTCCATATTCAATTATTGTATATTTAATTGACGTGAGTTCAACAAGTATCCAATTTTGCCCAAACTCTATCTACAAATTACATGGTATTGTAGGACTTAGTAAAAGTAAAAATGTCTATATTAAACAACATTGGTTTAAAGGTTTTTAACAAAAATGGTAATACATCTAAGTTTAATTGGAAATATAAATTGTTGTTGTCCACATTTGTTTTACTTAAAATCTGTATAACAATAACTTTGGGATTAATATATACAAAGGTTCTCTCTAATTTTTGTGTTATTCAGTATCATCTTGTAACATTCTCTTTTACCTGTAGGATAATTTAACTTAAGGAATTAAGTTTGCTTCCCAAATTAACAACATACAGTCACCCAAAACAGCTTGGGTAAATTTAATGAAATTTACACCTTGATTCCTGCCTATAAGTATGTGTACTACAACTGCCTTTTTGAGACTCATGGGTCAAAAAATAAAAACCTAGAATTAAAAAAGGGGGGATACAGTTATATATTAAACCTTTTTGCCAAAAATTTTTCAATTTAATCTTAAAACTAACTATGGGAAAAGATTTGTATGTTCCCACAGGGCCAACTTAACGGCTGAGAAATAAAAGATACAGCCTTGCATTGTGTAGGATGTACCAAGAAATACTAGCCTAGAAGTTGGCCCATCTAAACATTAAAAGGAAGAAAAGCCTCAGATTGCTACAGGCATCAAACATCTGTGTGGATCCTATTTGTAACAACTGTTTGTAATGAGTCCTAATGAACCTTACCTTCTAGGTGCCCCAAAGTTTTAATATGAGAGACTTTCTTACCTCCTTTTCATAGAAAGAAAAATATGATGGTAATGAAGACATTCTCTAACTGAAAATTAGAGCTGACTGATATAGAGGTAATCTCTTATAAAACTGGTAAAACTGCTTTGTTTAATTGACTAATAGACATAGGAACTGTGAAAAGAACTATTCTCTATTCAGAACCAAATGTAATATTAAAGTCTCTTTAAGTTGTGCATTTAAGCAAAATATATTAATACAGGAGATCTCTGATATGAGCAATGGATTATTCTGCCAAGGAGATGTTGGCCAGGGGATCCAAGCCCCCCCAAAATGTAAAGGCTTCTTGCCTGTAAACTGGGATACCTGCAAGAAGAGAGGTGGTAAGGCTCTGCTGTTGAAGACCTGATGTAAGCATGGGAAAGATGTATTGAGACTGCACTTGCAAGTGTACAGTTGGTCTCTGGTATACCAAGAGTGTTACCAAAGGCCACTAAACCAATAAAGCAAATACTGGTCTCCGTGAGTCAAGCAAGACTCCTCCTTTGGCACCAGCTACACCTCACCTGCCTGGAAATACTGTGCAGCAGTGGCAGCCATATGTTTGTATATCCCAAATCTAATTGGCTATTATCTCTCTCCTTGGAGGAATAACTCATGGCTGATGCCACAAGCTTACATCCTCTAGTGGTTAGGAGATGTTATAAGCCACAGTAAGACCTTGTCACCTTTTACAGAAAAAAAATTAATTCAAGGATTAGCATACCATCCAAACACCTATGTCTAAACCAAAGTAACCTACCATAATAATTAGTACTGTTTAAAAACCTATATATCTACTTGCTTCTGCTTCATTAGTAGGATTGAAAGGTTATTCCTGGACAAACTGTCAGTCCATGAAAGGAAACAGCCACAACTGATCAGAGTCCAAAATGACATCTCCAGAGAAAGTAGACTGTTTGCTTCTCGTCCACCTGTGCCCCTTTGCTAAGGGTACAATCTGTGGACGAGGGGGCATGGTAGAATGTAAAGGCTGTGATTGTGGTGAATGGTGAAACTACAGCAATATAGACTGGACACTTATTTGATCAACTTGAATGTACATACAAGCCCCTCCAGCTGGATGGTGGGAGCCTTGGACTGTGTGGGTTTGGGCACAACTGCTTGCAAATTCGTTTTACATGAAGGATGCTTGTACTCACAACTTATTACTTGTTAAAAAAATGAAATAAAAGAAAGTATTAAAAAAGAAGTGTGAGTCTTGTTGACAAAAGTCTTGTGTGCCCAATTTCAAAGAAGAAAGGATTTCATTAAAGTGAAGGGTTTGAGTGTAGTGAGTGGCAGCATTGCCATGTATCCTTGAATCTAGCCAAAAAATATGGTCTTCAGACACTGTCAGGAATTAAGTGAAGACTTAAGCCTCTGTTCTTATAAACTTCTAATTCAATTCCTCCCACCAATATGACAGTACCTTTGAACATAATTTGGAAAGACAAACTTTAGAACTCATGAAAATACCACAAAGAAACCAAGATACTCATTTATTTCATTAATAATATAACATGTACCTCCCTATCTTTGTTTATGAATATTTATAACTTTATCAAAGTATCCCATTTCCAAGAATACAGATGTTATATTTTCTGTTCACTTTTTTTAAAATTTTTATTTATTATTTTTCTTTTCTGTGTATGCTTATGTCATGCAATTCCCACAGAGGTCAGAGGAGGGCATCAGATGCCCTGGAACTGGAGTCACAGGTGGTTGTTAGCTGCCATGTGAGTGCTGAATTGAACCCAGGTCCTCTGCAATTACAGCTAGTAATGCGAACTGATGAGCCACCTCTCTAGCCCTGTCCACTAATTTTTTTAGGAAGGAGGTTTTTATCTTAGCTGATAATTACCATTGGGTTTCTCACTTTTCCTCTCTAAACACTGCATAAACCTGTCATCAGGCTATTATCTGTCACAGGCCCCATACCTTCCCACCTCTGTGATTTATTCATTCTGTTACCTCTGCATTCACTGAAGTAATACATACTGCCCATGACTCATTTGTAAATTATATTTGGTTTTAAAAGTTCAGATGAAATCTTAATTCTATGAAAAATTTTAATCATCTTTCATTTGAAAATCCATGTTCTTCAGATTTCCAAACACATATATTTTTATTTGGATAGGCTTTATTATTTGATACCTTGTGCTGAAGCTGCTTTCTCCCAAAGCCAACTACCTTTCTGAGCTGTTCGATGGCATTCAAGTGGATGCTGTATGTGTGGTCCTTTGTTCAATGTGGACCAGAAAAGACCAGAAAGTTGAGCTCCTGTGTCATCTCACAATAGATTCTAGTCACAGATACTTGGGCACCTTTCTTTAGTTTGAGTATGAAAAGAAATACAAATTTAAAAAAATATATATATATATATAATTTATTGAAGTGTTTTTGAATTTCATACAACATTTCTCCGCCAAATTTAGACTCATTTCTCTTTCCATACCCTGCCCCCGCCAAGATCAAGCATTCTGCCATATTGTCTGGAACATATGAAGTTCAATGTTTTACTTGCCTTAATAAATAAAATTGAACAAATAGATCCTTTTCTGTTGGACGAGATACCATGAATCTTGGGCAAAGGCACCAGGAAGAGATGAGAATGCTGCACTTCATTAGGTATAACCAGGTAAAGATGCTGTAGTGACTGAACCAACATGGAAGCTTGAGAGAGGATGGGGCTAGTCCAGAAGATATGAGTAGCTGGGTCTGGAGGTCAGCGAAAAGGTGCATTCCTATGGGGTGCTTCTGCCCTCACTGTATATGAAACATAAGAAAATAAAATTGTGAGGTGGACATCTGCTGTAATAAGATCTGGAGCCTACAGAGATCACACAGATGACCCTATCAGAATTCTAAAGGTGAGATAATTCTTTACAGTTGTGCCAATTTGACAAGGCAGGTCTTTGTCCTCAAACATCAAGGATGATTTGAGGTGGGCTATTCTAAGAAAGGGAATATTCTCCAAAAGGTGGCTCATTTTATTAGTAATTTTGGTCTTTCTGCCTACCAGTGTTATTTGTAGAAACTGGAGTAATAAGTTGTTGAGCATACCAAAACACATCACTATGTCCAACACGAGATATCCTTGTGTCTCATGCTAATATGGGCGAACTAGGATATGGTGATAGTTATAAAATGACCCTGTTCCTTTTGAATTGGATCTAAGTAGCCTCCATAGGACTTAGTTCCTATCAATCAATATATTGGTGATGAAGACTGCTTTATAAGAAATAACTTTAGTCAATGATGAAAATGCAATCCTCCTTGATGGAACACGCTTACAGGAGCAAAGCAAACCCATCAATAAGTGCCACAGTAATATACCTTGCATATGTCATATGAACAAGTAAATGACTGTTGAATGAATAAATGACCAACCAAAGCCACTGGATTGCTTAGGCGTCTGAATAGTCAGTTATATTTTATGAATATCTTCTTACTGTCTTCAAAAGTCCTTTGCATTTTATTTCCCATTTCTGTCTTGGTTTCTACCAGAACTCTCAGTCTTCATGGTCTCATGGTTTAGTTGCTTTTTTCTTTTTCTTCTTAGATTTGAAAGTACATGGTCTGTGCACTGTCTGTTCTCTTTGGTATTGAACAAAGTTCTAATTCTTTGTTCCTTTTTACACTTGAGGGAAGTTTTATGTATTCTTGTTTGATGTTTAGCACATCTTTCTTCTGGCAAAGAATGAAAGTGTCTCATTTGAAGTATTACATCTTCACCAACCAGAGAGAGACACATCCTTGGGAAAACTCAAATAAAAGTACATAAAAAGAGAGTTAGTCACTCAGAATTAAATTACTGCTTGCATACTAATGAAGCTCTTCTTGATTGAGTCTAAGTCTTGGGTGGTCTAGGTTTGGCCTTGGTAAAATCTAGACAGAATGGAAAAGTCACTGATGCAAAAAGAGAAGCTAATATGTGAATAAAAACAGAGGGTTGTGGAAAGTCATCCTTCAGACAGGAATACAAAAAGAATGGATTAAAGATTAATTGACCTTTTAATTCTCATTTTTCTCACCTTATAGAGATCAGAGTAACTTCATTATATATACTATTAATATCAAAGAAAACCCTGTTATGAAACACCTAACACTTAGTGGATCAGATGTAGTCAGTTTTCCTCGAAGTGTTATTGTATGGTTAGATACGAGCTATTGTCAGCACAACTCAAGGATGGAGAATAGTCAGTGAATTAAATAAAATCTCCTTCGAAACAAGAAAAATGATAACAGACAATGATAGTGATGATAAAGTAAGCTTCAGTCTGCCAAAGAACAGGTAGCAGTACCACTTTCATAAGACCAGGTAATTAGGTACAAATTGGGACTGGCCTCCAGGCAAGCCATTTCCACAGTATTTAGGTAAACAATCCAACTTACCAAATTTTTATACAGTCATGTTTGAAATGATCATATGGACCAACCGAGTGCTCTTCTCTGTATTTTTCTTCATATTTCTCATGTGCTCCTATATATTTCTCAGTTTCCTACAAAGTTCATTTGTCAGGAGTTCTAATAAACACATCAGAAGTGATGTCCATGGACTTAAGTATTGATGTATGTTTTTTTTACATTGTGCCTATTCTTGTGACAGTGAATGTGGAAGCTATGGAGTGAGATTAAGTGGCCACAGAAAACCCATGTTGAATTTCCCCAATTGCCACATGAAGCAAAGATTCTCTGGGGAGCTACTGAGATTTTGGTGTGAACAATCTGTTACAAGGACGCTATATGTATACTAAACCATTGAAGTTATGTGTTTGTTTGTTAATGAAACATAATATTCCATCCTGACTAGCGTAAGTATCATAGGATTAGATGACACAGAGGACTTACCCCAGCTCTAATGGCTCTCCTTGGAACCGTTAGGAGACGTGGAGTCTGTGAACACTGAGAATAAACAGTTCTGTCATGTTTATGGCCACTGTGGAGCTCAGGAGATATTCTATGACAGGAGTAGTCTTGACCTTTTCCTTTTTTCTAATATGTATGTATATATGTTTATATGTATGTGTATTAGTGTAATAACTACTTCTATTATTGCCTCTTGCTTGGATTTTTAAAGACCTTTGGAGAATTTCATATATGAGTAAAATATATCTCCATCTTATCTATCCCTTCCTCCCCCTCAAGTCCTACTGTATCCCTCTCTACACCCCTCCTCTCAAATTCACATCCTCATCTTCTATAATTATTATTGTTGTAAACACACACACTGCACACACACACACAGACACACACAGAGCAAGAGACATACCCTACTGAGTCCAATTAGTGCTTCTTGTGAGCACAAAGATGTAGGAGAGCTTTTCACTATATAGCTCATGCTGTCCTTGAACTCACATCTTTCTGTCTCTTTCTTCTGAGTACTGAGATTACAGAACTGTAGCATGAAGCCCAGATATTATTGTTTTTAATCACTATTCATCTTGTTTATTTTTTTGTATTTCTTAATTTAATGTGTATGAGTGTATTGCTTGCATGTAGTAAGTGCACCCATGTTGTGCAATGCTTTTGGCAGTCAGAAGAGGGTGGTGGATTCCCTGGAACTGGAGTTATGGATGGTTGTTAGCCACCATGTGGGTGCTGGGAACTGAACCCAGGTCCTCTGCAAGAGCAGCCAGTACTCTTCACTTCTGAACCATCTCTCTAGCCCCTTCATTCTTTTGAATGAACTATTGAAAAATAGTTGATATGTGTCTATGTCTGTGCCTGTGCCTGTGTCTGTCCTGTGCCTGTGCCTGTGCCTGTGTCTGTCCCTGTGTCTGTGCCTGTGCCTGTGTCTGTGTCTGTGTCAATGTCAGTGTCAGTGTCTCAGTCTATGTCTGTGTCAGTGTCAGTGTCTGTGTCTTAGTCTGTGTCCATGTCTGAGTCTGTGTCTGTATCTGTGCCTGTGCCTGTGCCTGTGTCTGTGTCTGTATCAGTGTCAGTGTCAGTGTCTGAGTCTGTGTCTGTGTCAGTGTCAGTGTCAGTGTCTGTGTCTGAGTCTGTGTTCATGTCTGAGTCTGTGTCTTATGTCTGTGTTTGTGTCTGTGCCTGTGTCTGTGTGGGTGTCTGAGTCTGTGTCTGTGTCTGAGTCTGTGTCCTGTGTCTGTGTCTGTGTCTGTGTCTATGTCTGTGTCTGTGTCTGTACCTGTGTCCATGTCTTTGTCTATGTCTGTGTTAGTGTCAGTGTCTGTGTCTGTGTCTGAGTCTGTGTTCTGTGTCTGTGTCTGTGTCTGAGTCTGTGTCTGTGTCTGTGTCTATGTCTGTGTCAGTGTCAGTGTCTGTGCCTTTGTCTGAGTCTGTCTGTGTCTGTGTCTGAGTCTGTGTCTGTGTCTGTGTCTGTGTCTGAGTCTGTTTCTGTGTCTATGTCTGAGTCTGTGTCCTGTGTCAGTGTCTGTGTCTGTGTTTGAGTCTGAGTCTGTGTCTATGCCTGAGTCTGTGTCTGTGTCTGAGTCTGTGTCTGAGTCTGTGTCCTGTGTCTGTGTCTGTGTCTGTGTCTGAGTCTGTTTCTGTGTCTGTGTCTGAGTCTGTGTCCTGTGTCAGTGTCTGTGTCTGTGTCTGAGTCTGAGTCTCTGTCTATGCCTGACTCTGTGTCTGTGTCTGAGTCTGTGTCCTGTGCCTGTGTCTGTGTCTGTGTCTGTGTCTGTGTCTGTGTCTGAGTCTGTGTCTGAGTCTGAGTCTGTGTCTGTGTCTATGTCTGTGTCTGTGTCTGTGCCTGTGTCTGAGTCTGTCTGTGTCTGTGCCTGTGTCTGTGTCTGTGTCTGTGTCTGAGTCTGTGTCCTGTGTCTGTGTCTGTATCTGAGTCTGAGTCTGTGTCTGTGCCTGAGTCTGTGTCTGTGTCAGTGTCAGTGTCAGTGTCTGTGCCTGTGTCTGAGTCTGTGTCTGAGTCTGTGTCCTGTGTCTGTGTCTGAGTCTGTGTCCTGTGTCTGTGTCTGAGTCTGTGTTCTGTGTCTGTGTCTGAGTCTGTGTCCTGTGTCTATGTCTGTGTCTGTGTCTGTGTCTGAGTTCTGTGTCTGTGTCTGTGTCTGAGTCATCGTCTGTGTCTGAGTCTGTGTCCTGTGTCTGTGTCTGAGTCTGTATCCTGTGTCTATGTCTGTGTCTGTGTCTGTGCCTGTGTCTGAGTCTGTGTCTGTGTCTGTGTCTATGTCTGTCTGTGTCTGTGTCTATGTCTGTGCCTGTGTCTGAGTCTGTGTCTGTGCCTGAGTCTGTGCCTGTGCCTGTGTTTGTGTCTGTGTCTGTGTCTGTGTCTGTGTCTGTGTTATTGCCTGTGCCTGTGCCTGTGCCTGTGTCCGTGCCCGTGCCCATGTCCATGTCTGTGCCTGTGTCTGTGTCTGTGTCTGAGTCTATGTCTGTGCCTGAGTCTGTGTCTGTGTCTGTGTCTGTGTCTATGTCTGTCTGTGTCTGTGTCTATGTCTGTGCCTGTGTCTGAGTCTGTGTCTGTGCCCGAGTCTGTGTCTGTGTCTGAGTCTGTGCCATTGCCATTGCCTGTGCCTGTGCCTGTGTCCATGCCCACACCCATTCCCATGCCCATGTCTGTGCCTGTGTCTGTGTCTGTGTCCGAGTCTATGTCTGTGTGTGACACTTCTAGCAGTTAGATACCAACATGCATGAGTTAGTTTTCTCCTTTCACCATGTGGGTTTCAGGGATGGAACTCAGGTCCTCATGTATGTAGGCAAGGACTTTTATCCAGAGCTATCTTGCCAGCCAAAGATGGAGTAATTTTGCACTCATGACAAAAATATGTGAAGTTATTTATGAATAATCACAATGCTACTTAAGAGAGAGAATGTGTAAGTTTCAAGTGATGACAAAGTTAATCTGAAGGAAATATTTGTCTTCTAATGCTAAATGCAATAGTGTTTCCATTGGGACTCGTGCCCTGGAAGTGCAAGTCCATGCACATGTCCATCATATTAAATCGTAGTATAGTCAAACAGCTAAGAGCTTCAGTTCTGAAGTTGTTTTAACAACTCTATTTGGATAAACATTTAAAAGTAAATTTATGATTTCTAAGTCCCAATTTCTTAAAATTTAAAAAGGAAATACCTATCTTACAGAGCTATTGTGAGGTTCAATGATGTGTATAAAGTGCCTATTATAATTGGTGCCAAGGAAGCACTAATAAAAGTTTACTATGAACATAATTAAATACTTCAAAGAAAAGAGTAGCTCTCATGGAATAGCAGACTGTTTACCATTTTGGCTGGTGAGACTGCATTTGAAATTATGTGAAGCCCCTTCTACATTGATGTGGTCTTTTGGGCCAAATTACTTGCCAATTGAAGATTATTTGATAACATGTTACCATGGAACCTGCCTTTCATAAAAAGGCTTTTCTATAAACCTAAATAACTTACTGTAGTTTGAAACAAGCATTATTACTGCCTTTCTCCATCCTGTTCATAGACACATCAATCAAAATGGACAACCAAAATATCTACCTTCCTGAGAAGAGCAGGAAACAATAGTTTGGTAACATTTCTGATATTTTTTCTCATACTCTAAGCATAAGTTCACAGTGTAGTGTTTTTCCTTTTGTTGTTGTTTGCTTTTGTCTAAATACCTATTCCTGTATGTGCTGGATACACACCTGGGTTGAGGGAGCCTCAATTGGGGAATTGGCTCCATTGGATTGGCCTGTGGCCACATCTGAGGAGTATTGTCTTGATTGTCAAGCAGTGTGGGAGGGCCCAGCCCACAATGAGTGGTGCCATCCTGGGCAGGTTGTTGTGTACCGTATAAGAAGGCAGGCTGGGCATGAGCCAGGGGAGCAAGCCAGTAAACAGTATCCTCCATGGCCTGTGCTTCAGCTCCTGCCTCCAGATTCCTTCCCTGAGTTCCTGCCTTGGGCTCCCTAAGTGATGAACTGTGACCCAGGAGATGTAAGCTGAATAAACCCTTTCCTCCCCAAGTTGGTGTCCGTCAGAGTGTTTTGTCACAGCAATGGAAAACAAACTAGAACACTGTGTGTAAAATAAAGACGTTTTGCTTATTGCAGCACAATATTAGGAAGGCTAGCTTAATGTAAGTTTCTATCATTAAAGTTAATGTTAATCAAAAGAAATATAGTGGGAGTATGCCAATGTCCGGCAAAGAAGATTGAATCAATGAATAATTCCAGTGTGAAGAGAGACAAGGCATCATGATAAAGGGCCAGAGTCAACAAAAGACTGTAACTGTTTTAAATGGGTGTTTCTAAATCTGGAGCATTGAAATACATGCAGCAAAATCTGAAAAGATAAAGAAACAAACCCACAGTCATGTTCAGTTACTATAATGCCCCTTTCTCAGTGATGGATACATAACTGTTTAAAATGCTGAGATTAAGTCACTGTATTCATCTGAGTGCTCAGCCAGATATGGGATATCTCCATCAAGCCCCAACCCCCATCAAACCAAGGCTCAGGGAACATCACAGAAGTGAGGATAGAAAGAAGGTCAGAGCTGGAGGATGGGTAGTCGTGCTGTGAAGTACTGTCTTCTGGACGCCAGTCTGCTCCTGCATATCTCTACTCAGCAGCTGTGGTAACCTACGCAAGACCTACACAAGATCAAGTTAGATAAAAATCCCAGCAAAGGTGTCATTTGTTCAATGTCTTTGAGTCACGAGTGACCGAATTCCACACGCTGTCCTTCCCTTCTTGGCACAGCTCCAGGACTTGTCTCCTGCCTGCAGGCCGACAGTCTCTAGGCTTAGCTCCTGCAAGAAGGGGGGAGGGAAAATCGCAGGAGATCACCCGTGGAAATGAAGGGACTCACACACAGAGCCAGGAAGGATAGGAACTCCGTTTATTTTCTGTCAGTGAGGTCTATATATTTAAGTCTTCTGTGCTCTGGGCAAGGAAGTGGGGAATAGGCAGAAGGGAGGGGTGAGCCAACTTGGTTCTAATGGGGGGTGCTGCAGAGCTCCAGTTGGTTTGTGCAACAAGTAACTAGAGGTGTGACATGTTGCTCAATGCTTCAGGGGAAGGGGCCTGGAACTTTGCAGAGATAGGGTGAAGCAAGAATCATTGTAATATCCCAAATCTTCCTGCTACAGATAACTCTGAATGCCCACAGAGATATCAGATAACTGGAGATCTTCTGGGTCAGGTCTTAGAAGTTCCCGCTTCAAGCCACACACAAAGTTTCATCCCCACAACCCATCCTTTGTTTTTTAATTAAAATGGAGCAGTAATGTCAAAGTCCTCTAGGGAGTCCCCTGGGACTGCCTGGTATTGGACTAGAACAGTCTTGGCCACCACCTCAGTGAGTGTATTGATTTTGTTTTTGAGAAACCAGAGGACACAGGGTGCAATAGTCAGAAGGACTCCTAGGGTGAAAATGGGTCCCAGTAAGGGAAGTAACCTGGTGGTCAGGGGGTTGGGAAACCATGGGACAGAAACTGTGGGGAGTATCTATCATGGAGTTCTTTCCTGAGGTCTTTCAGAGTTTTAACATTTTGCTCAACACCAGACTCATTTAAATAAAAAACAGCATTCCTCCCCCAGGGACACGCAGGTTCCCCCATTTTCTGCAGTTAACAAGTCCAGGGCTCGCTGGTTCTCCATCACCACCTCGGCCAGAGAAGTTATCTGCCTCTGGAACGATTCAAGGCTGTCCATTGTGGACGCCATTACTTCATCAAGCTTAGTTTGGAAGTCCGCTTCCTTGCTGTAAACCTTTGCTAGGGCTCTGCCCGCAGTTCCCATCGCTGCCGTGGAGAGGGTGAGGCCTAGGCTGACCAGAACCAGGATGAAAATCTCTCTCTTTTGATGGTCTGGGTCCAGCCACATCATCCAATCTACTTCCTCCTTTTCATAAAGGAAGAGCTGAGGGGTGATAATCATGCGCAAACAAATTCCAGAACCAGTAGCATTTGCACAGCGGGATGCTGTGTCATCACACCAGAGAAAGAATGGGGATTTGACACACAGGGTCCTGTCAAAAGTGACACTTTGGAGGCACCTGGGGGTCTGGGGCTGCTTCAGCTCTCACTAAACAAACAGGAAGTGTAGTGAGTCAGTCAAAGAGAGGAATGCCGTGAAATACTGGCTCTGTCTCCATGGGGGCAGATTTCTGTAAAGAGGTGTTAGAGGGAATGGCAATGAAAATAGGGCATGTGAGGAGTGCACCGAAAAAACATTGGGAGACATTAGGGTGGGTGGTTTAATTGAGATCTCTGGTGTATTCAATGTACTGAAGCCATGTTACAGTGGACTGCAGCTTTCCTTCCATTTTGGATTCCTGTAACAAAATGTGGGATTGAGTGAGGATGGGCTGAGGAGCTAGAACAAGCTGGCAAGAGATACGGATATCTGCCGCAGGGAACCAGGTGTTGCTGTAAGGGTAGAGTTTTCCCTGTACTCCAGCTCTCCAGCAGTCATTCCAGGGGTCCTGCATATTAATTTAATACTGGTTATTTTGGATTTGGAACAGGCTGCTTGGGCTGCAAACACTCTCCAACCTGCAAGACCAGAATCTGCAACCACCATAAGTATCAGCTTCCTGCAAACACTGTTCTTTGTTAAGATGGGGGAAACAGATAAAGGGTGCCTGAGAGGTAATGGTGGAATTGGGAAACACAGTGATTGTGATTGCCTTGTTGAAGCCTTGCAAAGGACAGTAGCTAGTTTCAATTACCTGATTTCTTCCTTCCCAAGTTTCTCTGACAAAAATCACCAGACATGGTGTGATGGTTAATCCTGGGTGTCAACTTGACTGGACTAAGGAACAAATAAGAGAAAAAGGATCTTTGGATTGGACTACCTCAACCTAGATGGCCCACCCCAAATGTGGGCATTACCTTCTGATGGCAGGCAGTATTAAAGGCCATGGCAGAGGGAGCTGGTCCCCTTTTTCCTGCGGCTTGCCTCTCTCTCACTGGTGAGTTTGTCTTGCTGTTGTGATCAGCCCTACGGATCCCAGCATGTACTGAGACCAGCAGATCTCCTGGAATCAACCGGGCCTTCGGCACCAGATTGGGACTACTGAGATATCCAGCTTTTCGGACTGAGCAGTTACCTGGATTCTCAGCCTCTCCAGTGCAGTGCAGCCACTGTTGGACTCCTTGAACTCTGTCATGTGAGCAAATCAATAAATTGTATATAGCTATATATTTGTCCTGTTGCTTCTGTTTCTTTAGAGAACCCTGACTAATACACATGGGTCCAAGTCAATGGTCTGTTTTCGGGCTGAGCAGAGACAGAGTTAGTTTGTACTATTATCAGAGCAGCTAAAAGTATGGCAGACAGGGGTGCAGAGTGGGGACACATGGATTTTTCAGAAGTGAGGAGTTGATCAAGTTTCTTCAAGAGTGACAGGTGTGCCATTTTTTTGGTCAGCGGTGATGAATCTGACATTTCTGGCCAAATGGGTCTCAGACAATCCTGAGGGAAGATGCAAGCAAAGCCCCTCCCAGTTGTTAACAGTGGATTGGGTCCTTTCCACCAATTGTCTAGGGGGTCTTTCCATCTGACAAGTATTTGAGGAACAGTGCTTGGTGTCTCCCAATGTTTGACTATGGCTGGACATTTTGAATCCCCGTAAATGTTAAAGAGGTTTAGAGTTGCCAATGCCATGGCCAGCTGGATGTTTAGGAGGGTATTTCCCCACCTTTTGTTTTAGTAACTGTTTTTAGGACCTGATGGGTCCATTCTATGATGCCTTGTCCCTGTGGATTATGAAGGATACCTGTATGATATGCAATATTCCATAATTGACAAAATGATTTAAAGCTAGAGCTAGCAAACGCTGGCCCATTGTCCATTTTAATCTGTTAGGGAATGCCCATGGTAGCAAAGGTAGAAAGTAGGTGGGCAGTGATGTCCTTGGCTTTTTCTCCTGTATGGGGAGTAGCCCAGATGAATTTGGAATAAATGTCCATGGTGGCAAATATGTACTTTTGTCTTCCAAAAGAAGCTATGTGTGTTATATGTGTGTTTGCCAGGGTGCATTGGCTTTCAATCCCCTAGGGTTAATTCCCAAAACCTGTAGCTCAGGTGTTTTAATTAGAGCAGAACAGAAGGAACAAGTTACTGAGAAAGCAAACCACTTGCAATCCTCAGCATGGAGGGGAATTGCAAAGAAACAGTCTTTGATATTTAAGGCTAGCAAAGGGGTGTTAGCTGGGATAGCAGAGGCAAGGGGGAGACCCCTCTGCAGAGACCCCATATATGCATAGTTCTGTTAATGGCTCATAGGCCTTGTAAGATGCCAACATCTTGTTGCCTTTTTTTATGACAAACATGGATGTTCTAGGGACTGCGAGATGGACGGATGTGTCCCAATGAAAATTGTTCCTTGACTAAGTCTTGGAGAGCTTGTAATTTCTCCCCTGGTAAGGGCCAATCCTCAGTCCAGACTGGATCATCTGACTTCCAGTCTAGATGAGGGGGAGCATATTCTGTAGCAAACCTCAGGATTGGGGGTGCTTTTTGCTGAGATGCTGGAGGCATTTTTCCCCAGTTAAATGGTCTGTCTGGGCATGGTTGTTCTCTTTTTTTTTTTTTTAATTGATGCTTTGTATATTTCATACATCATTTTCCAATTAAGTTCAGGCATATATCCCTTTCCCTTACCCCCACCCCTACCCATCCCAGATCATGCATTCTGCCGTAACTTTTCTGCATCTTTCTCTGTTTTTTTTTTTTGTTTTGTTTTCATTTTTTTTAACAATAAGTGATAATTTGTGAGTACAAGCATCCTTCATGTAAAACCAATTTGCAAGCAGTTGTGCCCAAACCCACACAGCTCATGGGTCCCACCATCCAGCAGGTGGGGCTTGTATGTTCAATCAAGTTGATCAAATGAGTGTCCTGTCTATATTGTTGTAGTTTCACCATTCACCCCAATCGCAGCCCTTACATTCTACTGCACCCCTCTTCCACAGATTGTTCCCTAGGCTTAGAAAAGGGGCACAGGTGGATGAGAAGCAAAACAGTCTACTTTCTCTGGAGCTAGTCAATTTCTCTAGTCAATTCTGGCTGTTTTCTTTCATGGGCTCTCATTTGGAGTGGCAATAAACACACTCAAAGCCTCCAAAATATCTCGCCTTAGCAGATTGATATTAGTGGGTGCTACTAATGGGAGAATCTGACCCATGTTTCCATCAGGGTCTTCCAAGGTGTAAACATTTTTAGTTATGTAAGACTGTGAGGGCCCTCCTATTCCTAGAAGTTGAGGTCCTGGGAGCAAGGGCCAGTCTGGGGGTATTTCTTGCTGTTTTATAATGGTTCTATCTGCCCCTGTATCTATCAAACATTTAAAAGACCTCCCCCCAATTTTAATAATCAGTGCAGGATGTGAGCCTTCTGAAATAGTTGCTGCCCAGAGGATGTGCACTGACTCCTTCCCCCCTTTTTTCCCCTGGGCTAGGGGCTGCCCATCTATGAGTTTAAAGGTGGCAATTTTTTCCCATCTTTATCATAGTTTGAGTGGCAATATTTCCTCCAATGATATTCTTTTTTTACGCAAGGGGCAGAGAACGCATGGGGGGCACTCAGGAGGCCCTCTGGGAGAGACTGGTGCTTTCAGGCACTGTCTTTTCCAATGATCTCTGTCTGCACAGTTAAAACATTTCTCATTTGTGATGACAGCAGCCGCAAAGGCTTGAGCTACGTAATTAGGTTTGTGGGAGGCTGTGCACACGTCCTGAGTTGCCACTATTCATCAGTCATAATGGTCATCTTTTAAGCCCTGGCACGTTTGCTTGCATTCCAAATTCATTCCCTCCCAAACAACATTTCTAAGGAGTATCTCTCTGGCTGCAAAGTTGGGGATCTTCCTCTCTAGGCTGCTTTTAGTTCTTAAGATAAAGTCAGACAGGGGTTCCTTAGGTTTTTGCTTAGGAAATAATAAGGAGGAACTGGCCTGAGATTCAGTGGATGGTATAATTCTATCCCAGGCCTATAGGGAGCAAAGGTGGACCTGGTCAAAGTACCCTGGGGCTAGTCCAGCCTGCTGCGCCCCTGTGCTAAAATCTCCTTCTCCAAAGAGCTGCTCATAACCCCAGTCTATATTAGGTTGCCCTTGATTTCTCTAAACCTGTTGGAGACATTCGTTTCTGTACAGTGCTTCCCATTGTAAAAATAGTGGACCTGGGAGTGAAGACCTACAGATATCTCTCCAGTCCTGTGGAGTGTTAAGAGAAGTGCAAAAGCTCTGGAGAATGGAGTTTGTCCATGGTGCCTGGACACCATCCTCTCTGACTGCTTGCCTGAGTTCTTTCAACTCACTTGCCTTGTACAGGTAACAGTTTAGAGGATGACCCTGAGTCGGAGCTAAATTAATGGGGTATGCCTGTAATTGAAAATCTGGGTTAACCCGAATCTGGCACAGTTTTTATGTAGCAGAGAGGGAAGAGGTTGAGGGTGAAGGTGCTCCAGGCTCTTTGAGAGGGAGTGGCTGATAACTAGGGGAAAGGTTAAGGCTAGCCGCTTGGATGTTTTTATTATCCTGTTCTATTTTTACTGGGTCTGGAGCTTGGGGGCTTTCAGAGGGAATTTTATTGGAGTTCTCAAGGGGAATTTTAGCAGGTTCTTGGGAGGAGGGGGTCTGCAATTTAATTTTGTTCTTTTCCTTTCCTGGCATGGTTTGATGAGAAGGCCCTAAGTATTGTCTCACTGCAGCTAGTAGTGGCAAGAACGTGAGAGAGGCTGGAGCATTTTCTTGCTGTCTAGTGTTCTGTGCCACACGCATCCAGGATTCTGAACTCCTTAAGTCTGCAGGGGACATCCATGGGGCAATATTAAGAGTCTCACTCCAAAAGGAGGCAGCTTCCCGTGTGGAAATTTTAACTCCTCGACTCTTGAGGAGTGTTTTTATTTTCTTAGCCTGTGGGTCTTTTTGGCATGTCTGTTTGTTATCCATGATAAAGAGAGATAGGAAATGTTAGTGGTTAGGGAAAGAGACAGTTCAAAAGACTAATCTCATGGGAAGAGATAATTCCACGGAGGTATGCCAAGCTGGCTGTATAGAGGACAGAGACTTAAAGCAGATTCAAAGATTAATCTCTTGTGGGAAAAGAGTTAAATTCCATGGAGATAAACCATAGCTGGTAGTGACTACCCTGGTTGGGGAGGGTATCTCCTTGTCTCTATGGTAAAACCCTCGGAGATTTCCCTTGAGTAGGGGAAATCAGGGGTTAAGAGAGAGCCCGAGAAATGCCTTGTTTCTTTCTTTCTTTGGTGGAAAGTCGAGCTGCATGTTCTGGGCACCAGTTGTCATTGTGGTTGTCCTTGTTCAATATCTTTGAGTCACGAGTGACCGAATTCCACACGCTATCCTTCCCTTCTTGGCTCAGCTCCAGGACTTGTCTGCTGCCTGCAGGACGACAGTCTCTAGGCTTAGCTCCCGCAAGAAGGGGGGAGAGAAAACTGCAGGAGATCACCCGTGGAAATGAAGGGACTCACACGCAGAGCCAGGGAGGATAGGAACTCCATTTTCTTTTCTGTCAGTGAGGTCTATATATTTAAGTCTACTGTGCTCTGGGCAAGGAAGTGGGCAGCAGGCAGAAGGGATTTACAAATCATCTGGCCCAGTGTTATATTTCTGCATGTCCAAAGAAACAACCATCTCTTTGCAAACTGAAGGAAAATTGGTATTGTTGGATATCACAGAATTGAGATGTATGGGTGCACAATAAAATATACAAAGCACAATTTTATTTTTGACAGGGATTCTAGAATATATCTTCCCCAGCCCATCTTTCTAGATTCCATAATTTCATTAACAGTTAATTTTTCTCTAGCAAAATACAAATCACTAAGGAGGATGGAAATGTTTATTAAATATATAATCTTTTATCTAAGATCTCTTTCTCCTAACATAATAGTTTCTTTTCTGTGGTCAACTTAATTCAGCCAGGAATTTGGTACCTGCATTGTCACATCTCATCTTGACCTACACTCTTCTTTAAACCTTGCTTGTGATTAAACTTGTACAACCACTATGGAAACCAGTGTGGAGAACCCTTAAAAAACTCAGAATGACCCAGGCATACCGCTCCTGGGTATATACCCCAAAGACATCCTACCGCAAAGATACATGCAAATCCATGTTTATTTTTTATTTTATTTTTTTTTAATTTTTATTTATTTCTGTATGTGTATGAATGTACTGTCTGCATGTAGGTTTGTGCACCTGTGTCGTGCAATGCCACGGAGGTCAGAAGAGGGTCTCGGATTCCCCTGGAACTGGAGTTCTCCTGGAATTGGAGTTTCAGACGGTTTTTGGCCGCCAGGTGGGTGCTGGGGATCGAACCCGGGTCCTCTGTAAGAGCGGTTGGCGCTCTTAACCGCTAGACCATCTCTCCAGTCCCCAAATCCATGTTTATTGCAGCTTTCTTCATAATAGCAAAGAGCTGGAACCAACCCGAATGCCCCTCAAGAGATGAGTGAATGACAAAAATGTGGTACATCTACACAATGGAGTACTATTCAGCAGTAAAGAAAAGTGGCATTATGAACTTTGCATGCAAATGGATGGAGCTCAAAGCCATTATGCCAAGTGAAGTAACACAGTCCCAGAAAGACAAATGGAGAATGGTTTCCCTCATTTGTGGATGTTAACACCAAATCCCCCAGATGAAGGGCAAGCTGAATAACATTATTGTTATATTTCTGTTTATCTGAAAGCAACTATGTTGTTATAATGTGAATCTCTCAATGGGCTCTAGAATTGACCCACCAATAATTTTCTGACTCTGTAATTACTGTATTTGGGTGGAGAGTATATATCCATATTTTAGAGTAATATAAAATTAATGGAGGAAAATGTGAATTCCTAAGCATAAAAAAAAGACTGAGAGAGGGGCCAGAGCAGTTATGGCAGAATGCATGAATCTGGGGTGGGGTGGGGTGGGGTGGAGGGAAGGGAAAGGGGAATATGCCTGAACTGAATTGAAAAATGATGTCTGAAATACACAAAACATCAATAAAAATATTAGTTAAAAAAGAATTATCTCCATAGCTAAGCTTTATTAGTCAATGTCTTTTGCCTCACATCTCATTTCTTTAGTGTTCTCTTCTTTTGCTCAAATATCTGGAAAGGCATATCCCCAACTAATAAATATCTCAATTAATATATGTTCTGTTTAATCACTTTAGATGCAGCATTTGTATTTATTCAGCTTTCATTGGCTTGTAAAGTCATGTGTTTCATCGTGACATTTTCCCGCATTTATCACTATACTTTGTTCTGATTCTCCCTCTGCCTGCTCCATCCGTCCTTTCCCTCTGGCACTGGTTTTCTTCTTCCCCAGAAGTAGCCCCCCATTGGCTTTCATGACGCATGCATTTCCTTACCTTCTACTGCCCCAGTCCCTTTAGACTCTTGTCTCAGTTTCTCTCCTCTGTGTTCCTGTTCCACCAATATACAATATATGTACATATATATGTAAATTTAATTCATTGTGTTAGGAAAAATGAGCCATGCTCTCCAAATGACAAATATCACGTCTCATTTGCAGAATGTAGGCATGTCATTTCAAACGTACTGAGGTTATATAATTTAGAGGAGGAAAGGACATCTCAAATCTGGAAATGGTGCCATAGTGACTGCTGCAAATGAGACTATAGCTAATTGTGGCATTTTCATGTCATGCTCTGGCATAATGCTTCTGATTCAACTGTTAATGACTCTGCATTACCAGTGGCTGCTGAGAGCAGAGATCATGAAAACCTTCAGTCAAGCTGTTCTTTCTGCCTCGGGCATAAATTTTTGGCATTATTCATTCATTGGTATGAAGATAAAATGTCATTCTCTTTGGTATCATCCTTAAGCAAAATCGGGCATACCTTTTCCTGGGTGCATAGTCTGAACCTTGTGAGTATATGCTCCTTCACAGTCCTTATCAACCTTGATAGGTTGAAAAAGGTAAAGAACGATCTGTGTATTCTTATTATTGTCTTGCTGAAATGAGAGTTCACTAATGATAAAGCCTCTGCTCAGGCAATCTATTACCAACTCTAGTGGCTTCTAATTTAAATGATGAAATCAATTATTTACCTTGTGACTTCCTTCTGGGGGACATTTAATGAAGAAAAAGACAATTTAAGCTGTCAGTTTATCTACAAGACATTTGTCTGTTGTATAGGTTTAAAGATCTCTTGTGGTGGTGGACATTCAGGGATGCAGAAGCCACAGCTAATTGCTGCATCCCCTTCTGAGGAAGAATCAGTTTCCCTTTATTTTCACCCCTGGCCTTGATAAATCATAGATGATTCAAAACACCAAATTCCTATCCAGTCTATTGCATAATCAGGAGAACGATCGTAGACTCAAATAATCTCAAGATGGACATAAAGAAATAAGCACAATAACTGTGAGGGGAACATGTTGGGGGGGATACAGGAAATCTGGAGAGGGATGTGCAGTGGATAAAATCATATCTCATTGTATTCATGTACAAAATTCACAAAGAATAAAAAGGTATACAAAAGAGAAACAAATGAAATGAGAAGTAAAACATAACCACAATAACAAAAGTTATAAATAATGACTTACTTTCTATCTAAAACTCTACAGTCCATTTAATTTAAAAAGTCACCTCCCTCCCATGTTACATTTATTCATGGACTGCTTTGCCTGGGTGCTATATGATTGCCAAGTGTGTGCAATGGAGGTGTCTTGCAGAAACACATGTGAACTATACTGCTCAGAAAAGGCTAGAGATGACAAATGCTCCCTCTTCTGAAGAGCAAATCAGATGAGAGTTTCTTTTATTATGGCAAGGAAGAATTCAGCTAAAAGAAAACAGAACTGACAGATGATAAATTATTTAAACATCAAAATACACTAAAGAGTCATAAAATCTCTTTATCATGTCTAGAGAACTGTAGAATTTATCTATCTATCCATATATATATCTATATTTTATAATATATCATACCTGGATTATATATATATATATATATATAGAGAGAGAGAGAGAGAGAGAGAGAGAGAAACCAAATAGAAATACTTAGTAGTCCTTATATGTCAGAATAAGTTTACTATAACATAATTCTACATAGAAGTTGAAATACTCTCATGAGCAATATGAAAATGATGAGGAAAATAAATTTCCAGGGAGAAAAAAAGTAAAACAATTCATGCAGTGCATTCAGTTCATTCTGTGGAATACGGCACTTAGAAAGTCACAGCAGTAAGTGAAGATGAAGGAGAAAGAGAACAGGGGGATGCAGGAAATATGGAGTATTTCAAGTTGAGACCTAAAAAGCCAAAGACCTGCTTGACTCTTGCTCTGAGCCTGTCATCTGCACTATTTAAGGAACACTCCTGAGCTTCCCAGCCTCTCCATTTTCTTCATCTTTAACATCACAGTGATGTATCTACTGTACAGTTCGCTATAAAAATTCAATGAGAGAGTGTACTAAAGTGTATAGCAAGGAGTTTGGTACACAGCAGTTGAGAGTGACTATAAAGGATGTGAATTTAAATTTCTTGTATCTATCCGGGTGAATAGTTGCTGACAAGATGGCTCAGCATTTGAGAGCACTGCTGTCCTTGGAGAGGGCAAGAGTTTGGTTTCCAACATCCATGTTAGGCAGCTCAAACCTCCTATAATTCTAGCTCCAGGAGATCCGACATCCTCCTCTGGCTTCAGCAGGAACCCGTATACACGTACACACACACACACACACACACACACACACACACACGTGCACACACACACAAACATAAGTAAACATAAAGCAAATCACTAAAAATTAATTAATTATATCAGTAAACAAAATGCTTGTTATAACAGCCAACGTAAGACTGTTTGCTACACTGGAAATCCCCAATACAGTGCTGGCACAACATCTGACCCAGTCAGCTCTCACTTCATAGTGTCTCTTGACAAACACAAGACTGGAAAGCAATTTTTAGTGTCATCTTGAAATTTTACTAATGGAAGTTTCTTATGTTTCATTGATCCTTCTTGCTTTTTAAGCTAAAATATAAATTTTTATTAATGGCTGACATATTGAATTCTTGGATACTTAGAAAGGAAAGGAAAATTGTAGAATGAACCATGATCAAACATCTCTTTGTATTCCAACCCCTAGTTATTTTCCGTATTTAAATCATGTACCATGTAATGAAGTAGTTAGAAGAGGTGGGTGCACTGAGAACAGAAGCTAGCCATGCCCCAAGCTACAAGCTCTCCTCCTCAATTTTGTTTTATAATGTGAACAGAACCTAAGTCCTCATCCATGCTGGAAAGGAGCTCTATCATTGAGCTATACTCTTAGCCCTACCAGTATCTTCTTTATTAAGTGTATGAGCTCCTGTGGGTGAGGTAATGGTGTTGGACACATGGAGGTCCTTGGGTAACTCCTAAGACATACCAGCATAAAGTCTCTCTATTGCTCTTGCATAGCATTTTCTGTTACATAAGGAATTGGACTTGGTAAAAAGTTCAGTTATTGGACTCCATCTTGAATATCCTGCATACATAGAAAGTATGGCTGTGCAAGTAAGTAATTGTACATAAAATGATTCTGGGAACACTCTTTCAAAGATGCGCACATGGAGGCAATCTTAACTATGCACGGTGGGCAATAGGCAGCCATCAAACTCACATAGAGATACCCTTGTGGAACACTTTACTGTCCCTGATGATTTCTATTTCCTCCCTGTCCTTTGATGCATGTACTCCCCCCCCCAACCTCCCACCACAAGCTATGGAGCTTCCATAGATGACACTTTTTCCTTTTTACACTTCATTCCCTCCGCATCCCGGTTGTTAACCTTCCCTCACAGAATCAGTGGGGAGTGGGTGAGGAAAGAAGTGAATTAAGAGACTATGAAAATGGCATGGCTCTCTCCACATCCAAGTTGTTAATCTGAGCTACTAGAGGTGGTGGGGAGCGAGGGAAGGAGGAAGTAAATTAAAGAGATTATATAAAAGGCAATGCCTAGGCCCAGATTCCAGCCTTAATTGCTTGCCCCATAAACTCAAAGGAACTGAACGTAGTAAAGAGTTGGTTCTTGCTGTGTTACCAGGAACTTGCTTTCCAAAGGGACCATTTTGTATTGGGACTGTTCAGAATTTTCTTGTGTTGCAGGTGAACTTTGCCAGAAGGCACAGAACTACCTAGATTCTTTTCAAGATACCATATTGTCACTGATCAATTATAATGACAATCAATTCCTTCCATCAGTTGTATCCTGACTGATCTGATACCAATCAGTGAGTTTGAGAGGGAGATCTGTCCCCTGTCTTTCTCTTCTAAGTGTAGATATTTTTGACATTTCTTTGCTTATGAAGACACCTCTAAAATTTCTGACTCTATCTTTTCATTTTGTGTCCTTATGTACCCCGAATTTCCTTTTTCTTTTTCTAGTCATGGGATTTAAATTCCACTCTAAAACCAGGATGAGCAGCCAGTGGGCTAGTGCTCTGCACCTGTGTGCGGGCGCAGGGAAGTTACATGGGGAAGCCTCTGCCGCAGGTAGGGGGTCATGGGCGGGACCGCTCTATGTCTTTCTTTGCCAGTGGGCTGGTGCTCTGCACCTGTGTGTGGGCACAGGGAAGTTACCTGGGCAAGCCTCTGCCGCAGGTAGGGGGTCGTGGGCGGGACCGCTCTACGTTTTTCTTTGTCGCTGGGGCCGGAGGGTCCAGCGGCCAGTGGGCTAGTGCTCTGCACCTTTGTGTGGGCTGCTGGGGCACGGGCTAGATCAGGCATATCCCCCCCCCCCGAGATTGGTGAGAATCCAAGTGGACCTTTTCTTGGAGAACCTTCAGAGCAAGAAGAGAAGAGTGGTTTACAAAATTGAAAACTAGACAAGTCAATACTCCATAAACAAGGAGGAGGAAAGGGGGAAAAATTATCTAAAGGAGGAAAGTAAAACTATCCCCTAACATAGTGAAAAGGTATTTGTGATCTGAACCTCAAAAGGGAAGCCCACATGCCAGGAACACGACGAAGGGACAACATGGGAAAGGCACAGGAAAATCCTGCATCAAGCGCTACCAAACCAGTAGGAGATAGCTACAATGGG
>VZQC01012976.1:2326814-2495273 GCA_009823505.1 Rhizomys pruinosus
CTCATTTGATCAACCTGATTGAACATACAACCCCTCACCACACGCTGGAAGGTGGGGCTGTGGGGGTTTCGGCACAACAGCCTGCAAATTGGTTTTACATGAAGGATGCTTGTGCTCATGGATTATCACTTATAGCTAAAAAATGAAAAAAAAACTGAGAAAAATATGCAGGACAGTTATGGCAGAATGCATGATCTCGGTTGGGGTGGGGAGGGGAAGGGAAAAGGAAATATGCCTGAACTGAATTGGAAAATGATGCATGAAATGCACAAAGCATCAATAAAAAAAATGTTAAAAAAGATAAAACCAGGATGAGCTCATATCAAGATGCTTGATTATAGCTGCAAAGACCTCATTTCTAGATAAGGCCGTATGACAGGCAATGTGGACTGAAACTTGGATGAGGCTTTCTGAGAGATACTACTAAACTCATAATAGTTAGTCTTCAAAGCAGTTGAAAAATAGCCAATGAGAGACTTACTTCCCATTCATTCAGCCTGGCACAGCTCATGTTCGCGGGATGCTGTGTACATGTTTGACCAAAGTTTAAACATATAAACTTCTGTAAGTTTTGTATTTTAAGTAGATTGTGATAACAGAACAAGAGAGCTGGAAAAGAAAACATTATTTCTGCATATGCTTATTGATAGTGCTTTCAGAATAAACTACCATTTGAATCTCTCTCTCTCTCTCTCTGTGTTTTGTGTGTGTGTCTCCTTCCCCGTCTCTCTTCCTCTCCCTCTCTACTTTCTCCCTCCCTCCCTCCCTCCCTTCTTATCTTTATTTTTTTCTTTTTAAATTGCAGCACCTATCAATCTAACATTCCTCCCCTGGGCAAGCAAAGCTTTTGGTTATCAGAACTTTAGATGCTAGGATTTATCCTAGCCCCACCTACACTTGTTCTTAGACTTTGGACTTGACCCAACCTATATCATTGGTTTTCTGGTTCTGCTATTTATAGATAGATTATCCTGGAACTGGTTCATATTCACATGAGTTCATTTCCATGATAAATTTCATTATAATCTTTATGTACCCTATTGGTTCTGTTTCTCTGGCGAATTCTATTACCTAAGTTTCCTGAGTTTCAATTCCCTCATTATTATGACCCAAAAAACAATGCTCTGTCTTTGTGTGGGGTTGTCTGAGATCACAACTTTATAGTATTAGGAAACTCTACAGATCTATATGGGAAACAGAGATTTCTGCCAAAGTTCGCATTGATTAAATACAATTCTACTTTTCATCGTCTCATTGACTTGTTCTGGTGCAAAAGAACATTTCTGTTCTAGAATCTAGGGCTGGGCCAGGCTCAAGCACACAGACTGTCAAGAAACCAGTGAGAGTGATTGGCTCCTGGTGGCTTGCCTCTATATGACCCTAAGGGTCTTCGTTTTCTTTTGGAAGCCTGACACCTTGGCAATCATTTATCACTGATGGCTCACCTTATGGCCATCGGTGCATTTTCTTCATTTGATCCCTGTAAATCTTCACCTGTTTTCCTACAATCTCTGCTTCTCTTCACCCTGCTTGCCTCTTGCCTTGGCAATGACAGCAACAGACTGCCAGGTGATGAAGGGGAGGAATGATTTATTTCAACGCTTCTAGCAACTTCGCTTCCTAGGTGGCTTTATCTCTGAACACACACACACACACACAAACACACACACACACACACACACACACACACCATACCACCACACATACGCATGCCCATACAACATACCCCCCCCACACCATACCCCCCAGAAACTCAAACAAGGAAATAAAAATATCAAGCAGTAGAAACGATCTTCAGTGATGAATTAGAGAAGGTATTTGTATTAAAATAACCCCTCAAACTGTCTCGGAATAAAAGTGATTTTCTTGATTTGGAATGGTATCACAAAGCCTTTCATCAACCATAGATGCTATAAGCTTTGGCACCAGATGGATTTTGATTTGAAACAGGGCTTTACCACTTAGAAATTACATAATGTGCCCAGAAATGGTCTTTCAATTACAAAGTATGAATTCTTTAATTCTTGGGGTTTCTTGCAAAAGTAGCTATTTAGGCCCCAACAAATGTTTGCTGAGAGAATTATCAAGTGGGATTGAATGAGTTAAATCACTTAACACAGTGTGTGACTTAGAACAGATAGATGTTCAATGCATCATGCTCATTACTATTTCCCACATTTCTTCTATTAGTCTCTCTGTGTTCATGTAACAAAATACCTTATATTGAGTAATCTAGAATCTAGGTAAGTTTACTGTATAAAGTTATGGAGGTAGGAAAGTACCAGATTAAGACACAAAGCACATTCATTGACTAATATGGGCTGAGTTTGTGCCTCCAAGATGGTGCTTTGTTGCTCCATCATGAGACAGGAAATACTGTGTCCTTACAGGGTAGATGCATAATAGGGCCAAAGATCACGCCTACCTCCTGTTAGCCTTTTGTAAGATGCTAGAGCTGCTAGTGTCTACACTGTGTATGGTGTGCACAGACTTTTGAGGGGACACAGATGTTCAAACCACAGCAGTGCTACTTCTTGCAAGGCTGCTGGCTAGGTCCTTGTGGTTCTATATCACTTTGTTGAAAAATCATTACAGAGTAATTAACAGTTCAAGCTCCAAAGCTGGATTATCTGGAACTGGATCTTGGCTAAGCCAGTTATCTAGCTGTCTGTCCTTCCCTGCCTCTGTTTCCTCACATGCATAATTGAGAGGATTCAATGGGCTTATGCAAGCATTATGCTTAAAGCAAAACCTAATGAGTACTGGATACCTATTAATATTAATATCCTCTTGTTATTTGTTATTAGAGTCTGTCTAGCTTGGTTCCTTGGCAGTCCAGGCATACGAATGACTACTCCAAGGCACTCTCCTTAGCAGGACACTTTGATTACTACGTGGACTTTTGAACAATGTGTGTTGTGGAATTTCCATAAGATGAAATCCTTTTTCTGTGAAAATGCAAATCTTGTAGCACCTTATCTGTTCTCCCATCTGCCTCTTCACCATTTACAGGTAAGGAAAACAAGAATTTGGAACTTGCCCACGTGTAGGAGGTTAGTCAGCAGATTCTCTAAACCGGGTTTCTAATTTTGAGGATATCACTCCTCACTCACTAGAGAAACAGGTATTTAGAAAAAAAAGTGAGAAGAGTCCCAACATACAGGTTGCTAAAACACTATTTTAAAACCTGTACAAGTGATTCTAGGTTACAACATTGCCAGTGTTGGGCATTGGAGGAGAAATGCCCCATTCTTCCTGGTACTCAACTGACCAAGTCAAAAACAGGAATGACTCTGATGATCTCAGCAAACTTGTTTTATTCTCTGTCTAAGCCATAGAGGAGAAATGGGGCCATTGTCAAACAAACAAACAAACAAACAAAAGCCAGTGAAGTGTGGCTGCATCTTTGCCTGTGGGACCTAGCAGGGACTTTGCCTACCACTGCTACTCACTTGGGCTCCACTGCCCCCAGGAGCCTCCATTTCCATGGGTCCAATATCTTTCTCCTGATCTTGCGTTCTGGGAAGCTAGCTAAATAAATGCTAACTTGGTAGACTTTTGTCAAGGGTTTCCTTTATTATATCCACAGCCTAAAGAGTCCGTGCTGCCAAAATTCTTTTCATACAATGCATCTCTGAGTGACACATGGGTAACTGCTAAACATGTCTGTAATGTGAGAATATGCATTAAATTAGTGTAAAAACTGTACGCTTCACAATTTCCAGATGTCAGAATCTCGTAATGTTGTCATGTTTCTTTTCTCTGTTCAGATGTTCACACAAATGGAAGGCAAATGACTACAGGAATCATTTCCCAAAACTATACTCCTTTGGACTAGCTTCTACCAGTTTCTTCCTGGGGATTTGCATCTTCTGTGTGGACTCAGAGTGAGACTTCCTTTTAGAATATCAGAGAGTATGGTGGCACTGCCTCCCTCCTGCATTGCCTAAAACATTGGCTCTTCTGTGACTTTGAACACTTGAAAACACAGACAGCTTGGTGGTAGGTAGTGTGCCCAAACCAGCGTTATTAAACTCAGAACTGTTCAAGTTTCGAGCAATCAGTTCCAGTTGGTTCGCATTCAGTTCCAACCATAGGCATCTGAAAAGAAAACTGATTTGGTAGCAAGTATTGCTGAGGAAGTTTAAGTCCCAATCAACATAAAAATGTGCCTAAATACTGAAGCTGAATATTGATCAGGTTTTCTTTTGCCTGCTTGCTATTAAGTAAGATACCAAAAGGCTCCTTTCTTATCAGAGGAGAGGAAAATTCTAACAATTCAAAGAGGTTAAATCGCTTTTATGGCCACAAGGAAGTGTTAAAGGCACACAGAAAAGCTATAAATTATTTTATCTTTAAAATCATTGCTGCTTTAACCTTTTATGAAGATGATGTGCTTTTGTGTAGACACTTGGAAGTGCAGATGTTATGCATCTGAAGTTTATTCATGTGGCTGGGTGAGCAGCAGAACAGCAGGAAGCCTTGATGCATATTATACTTGACACATGAATTAACTGGATAAAATGACACAGTGACCTCTGGAGGTTAACAGTGGACAGCTGTGACCAAGTCTGAATATGAATACAAGATGAACTTAGTTGAGAATCAACACAGATTATCTATGTATGCAGATACGCTACACATCCAGTCCTTATGAGAGCTCAATAAATTGTATTATAAAGAAGGAAACAGGAACTCAAAAAGCTTAAACAATTTGCTATTCTGAACAGGATGTATTATTCCTATGACTGCCCACACAAGTTCAAAGTTTAAACTGGTAAAGTACCTGTTCCTCGCATCGTAGTCTTGTTGGGAATTAGCAAGTGGGACTTGGAGAGGAAGAGTTTCTTCTGCTGTCTTTGATGGCTCTAGCATCTTCTGTGCCCTCAGACATGTGGAGATCTTTTGCTAATGCAGACAGAGAAGAGAATAAAAACTTGGAAAATCACCTGAAGAAGTCCAGGCAGGGCTGGACTGGAAGTGGCTTGCTCAGATCACTTCTGCCCACATTCTATCAGACAGACTCAGTCACTCATACAACCTTACTCCACAGTGAAGGGATCTGGCACAGTTTCCATCATCCCATGAGGAAGAGGAAGTGAGTCCCATGAACACAGCACATTCTCTTTGTCACTTGTTGGCAGAGGTACTAAGAAGGACAAGATCTTTCCTCTGTAGTTCGAAATCCTGTTTTCTTTCTTTTTTATTTTTTTCTAGCAAACATTCTGTAAATATTTATTTTCCATATACGAAGTTAAGTTGCAGACTTTTTCTCATGCATCTGTTTGTATGTATTATATATAGGATGATAGGTGCACATTCATATAAAACAATTGAAAACATTAGTTCTTTAAGAATTTCATATGGTACATTTGACCACATTCACCCCTCTCCCAACTTCCCCTGGTTCATCACCTCTTCCCAACCTACTCAACTTTGTGTCCTTTTACTTGTTATGCCTATTGAATCTGATTTGTGCTGCTTATATACTCTTGGGTGTATGGCCATCCAATGGAGCCCAATGTTGCTCTACTAGGGCCCCCACTTTTAACAAAAACTGACTCCCCCAGCATATATCAGTAACCAGTAGCTTCTCACGTGGGGCTGGGACCTCTGGGTCTTCTTTTTGCCCATTCAACAACACTGTGGATTCACACTCTGAGTAACCCAGGCTGGCAGAGGAATGTAACAATGCTTGAGGTCCAAAGAAGCAACAGTAGTGCAATTTGAATGCTCCTGAAATGTCTCCTTTATGCTTATACAGACAGATTTGAATATTAGCTGAAATTCCTCAAGGTCTCATTCTTGTTTATCTCATACATGACCCAAGAGTTGCCTGAAGGTATTTGGTCTGCCTGTGTTCATGATATAATGAATATCTTGAGAATGATGTTTCCCTGCCCAATTTACCTTCTGTCTACAGTTTCTTCTTTGAGATTTAGATAGTTCCTTTCTGTCAACCATAAATACCATGAAGTTGAGCTTCCTGAATGTATTTCCACGAGTCCTTCACCCTCTTTTCACAGCCAAAGGACTGATATCTTACAAGTACTATGAACATTTTCAGCACCATATCTTCCCCATCATGATGAAAGATTTCCCATTAAACTATGGGCCAAAATAAAGCATTCTTCCCTCAAATTGCTTCTGATAGTTAGTAACAAAGACACAGAAACAAGGAAAAGTAAATACTGGATATCATGTTTACCTATATTTACCACTAGTTTATAATATTTTAGAAAATGCTTGGACAAAAACTCAAGCAGCTTTGTATACGAAATACTAAGAAGCACTCCCATAAAATAAATACTGTGGTTAGAAATAATCTCATGATAAACTAGTTTTTCCCCCACATTCATTTGATCTTATATTGCTCTAAAGTATACATACATATCTTTCATCCATATACCAAAACTTCCCAACTCTGAAAATAAATGGTAGCTTAGTTCGAACCTGTTAAGGGATTCACAATATAAGAGCACAGTTTTTTCAGATCACATTAACATTGCTCAGTTTGCCTTACAACTAAGTGATTGGTACTAGCATCCACAGATGAGGGACACCATTCTTCTTTTGTTTTTCTGGGACTGTGTTACTTCACTTAGCATAATGGCTTTGAGTTCCATCCATTTACCTGCAAACTGCATGATGTCATCTTCCTTTACCGCTACATAGAACTCCATTGTGTAGATGTACCACATTTTCTCTAACCACTTATCAGTTGAGGGGCACTTGGGTTGGTTCCAGCTCTTTGCTATTGTGAAGAGGGCTGCAATAAATATGGCTGTGCATGTGTCTCTATGGTAAGATGAGTCTGCTTTCCATAGTGGCTGTATGAGTTTACATTCCCACCAGCAGTGGATGAGTGTTCCCTTTTCTCCACAACCTCTCCAGCACTTGGTATCATTTGTTTTCTTGATCCTAGCCAGTCTTATCAGAGTGAGATGATATCTTAAAGTGGTTTTAATTTGCACTTCCTTAATTATTAGCAACGTTGAACACTTTTTAAGATATTTCTCAGCTATCTCTAATTCATCACTTAAGTCTCTGTTCAGCTGTTTGCTCCATCTTTTGAGTGGGTCATTTGTTTTCTTGCTTCTTTGTTTTTTGAGTAGCTTATATATTCTGGAAATCGATGCTTTTTCAGAGGTATCTGCAGTGAAGATTGTTTATTTGATGTATAGAAGCTTTTGAGTTTAATGAGGTCCCATTTGTCTATTGTTGATCTTATTTCTTGTGCAGCTGCTATCTGATTTAGGAAGTATTTTCCAAGGCTTATATCTTGTAGGCTGCTGCCAACTTTTTTTTCTATCACCTTCAGAGTTTTGGCTTTTTCGTTGAGGCCCTTAATCCATCTGAAGTTGACTTTTGTACAGGGTGAGAGGTAGGGGTTTAACTTTATTCTTCTACAAGTGGTGATTCAGTTTTGGCAACACCACTTGCTGAAAATGCTGTCTTTCCTCCATTGTGTCTTCTTGGCTCCCTTGTCAAATATGAGGTGGCTGAAATTATATGTGTTCAAGTTTGGATCTTCAGTTTTGTTCCATTGGTCAACAGGTCTGTTTTTGTGCCAGTACCAAGCTGTTTTTATGACTATAGCCCTGTAGTATAGTTTGAAATCTGGCATAGAGATCTCCCCTGTATTGCTCTTTTCCTTCAGGGTTGCTTTGGCTATTCAGTGTCTTTTGTTTTTCCATATGAATTTAAGGACTTTTTTTCCAAGCCTTTGCTCTTGGGAATTTTAATTGGGATTGTGTTGAATTTGTATATTAATTTGAGTAGAATGGACATTTTTACTATATGAATTTTTCCAATCCATGAGCATGGGAGGTCTTTCCATCTTCTGATGTCTTCTTCAATCTCCTTCAAGGGTTTAAAAAAATTTTGTGAGAGATCTTTGGTGTCTTTCATTAGGTTTGTTTCTATTTTATTGTTTTTGAGGCTATTGCTGGTGGGAAGGTCTCCTTGTACTCCTTCTTCAGTTGTTTGTTGGTGTAAAGAAAGGCTACTCATTTTTCTAGGTTAATTTTGTATCCTGCCACTTTACTGAAACTCTTAACTGTTTCTAGGCGTTTTCTGGTGGAGTTTTTAGCATCCCTTATGTAAACAATCATATCATCGGCAAAAAGGGATAGCTTGACTTCCTCTTTTCCAATTAGTACTCCTTTAATTTCCTTTATTTGCCTTATTGCCCTAGCAAGTGTTTCAAGGACTATATTGAAGAGAAGTGGTGACAGGGGGCAGCCTTTTCCAGTTCCTCACTTTAAGGGGAATCCTTCTGTCTTTTCTCCATTTAGGATAATTTTGACTGTGGGTTTCCTGTATATGCCTTTGATTACATTGAAGAATGATCCCTCCAATTCAATTCCATCTAGGACTTTAAGCATGAAGGGATGCCAGATTTTGTCAAAGGCTTTTTCTGCATCAATTGAGATGATTGTGTGGTTTTTGTCTTTCAGTCCATTTATGTGTTTTATGATATTTATTGATTTTCATATGTTGAATCATCCCTGCATCTCTGGTATGAATCCAACTTGGTCATGATAAATGATCTTTTTGATGTGGGTCTGTATGTGGTTTGCAAGTATTTTGTTGAGAATTTTTGCATCTGTGCTCATTAATGAGACGGGTCTATAGTTCCCCTTTTTGGTTGCACCTTGGGCTGGTTTTGGTATTAGAGTGATACTGGCTTCATAGAAGGAATTTAGGAGATTTTCGTCTGCTTGTATCCTTCTGAACAATTTGAGTAATAATGGTTGTAAGTCTTTTCGAAATGTTTTATAGAATTCTGCCGTGAAACCACCTGGGCCTGGGCTTTTTTTAGTTGGGTTTCTTATCACATATTCAATTTCTTCATATATTATGGATCTGTTTGAGCTGTCGATCTCTTCTTGGTTAAGCTTTGGTGATTCCCAGGGTTTCAGATATTCATCCATTTCTTCTAGAGTTTCAAACTTGGTAGAGTATAGGTTTTTGAAGTATTCCCGTATGATTATCTGTTATGATATTTTCCCTTTCCTCGTGTATTCTATTGATTTGAAGTTGCTCTTTCTTTCTTTTGGTTAACTGGGCTAGGGTTCTGTCTATCTTGTTTATTCTATCAAAGAACCAACTTTTGGATTCATTGATTTTTTGTATTGTTTTCTTTGTTTCTATTTCATTGATTTCTGCTCTGGTTTTTGTTATTTCTTCCTGTCTGCTGCATTTGGGGTTAATTTGTTGTTGTCTCTTAAGTGCTTTTAGCTGCAGTGTTAGATCATTCATTCACTTGTGTTCTTTATGTTTTTCTAATGTAGGCACTCAGGGCTATAAACTTCCTTCTTAGGACTGCTTTTTTTAAATTTTATTTATTTATTTTATATGTGTATGAATGTATTGTCTGCATGTAGGTCTGTGTACCTGTGTTGTGCAATGCAGCGGAGGTCAGAAGAGGATGTCAGAATCCCCGGAACTGGAGTTAAAGACGGTTCTCAGCTGCCATGTGGGTGCTGGGGCTCATACCTAGGTCCTCTGCAGGAGCAGTTGGCATATTTAACCGCTAGGTCATCTCTCCAGCCCCAGGCCTGCTTTTTAAATTATCTCATAGGTTTTGTTGTGTTGTATTATCATTGTCATTCAGTTCCAGGAATGCTTTTATTTATGTCTTTATTTCTTCCTTGACCCATTCATTATTCAGGAGTGTGTTGTTTAGTCTCCATGTGTTCTTGTAGATAGTAGGGATTATCCTGGTGTTGATATTGAGCTTTATTGCACTGCGGTCTGATAAAATGCATGAAATTATTTCATTCCTTTTATATTTGTTGAGGTTTTTTCTGTGTCCCAGTATGTGGTCGATTTTGGAGAATGTTCTGTGGGGTGCTGAGTAGAAAGTGTATTCTCTGGTATTTGGGTGGAATGTTCAGTAGATATCTGTGAGGTCTATTTGGTGTATCGTTCAGATGTCTCTCTGAATATTCTTTGTCTGGTTGACCTGTCCAAAGGGCTCAGTGGGATATTGAAGACCCCTACTTGAGTGTGCTGGGGTTAGTCAGTGCCTTCAGGTCCTGGAGAATTGTGTTTATAAAGTTTGGTACACCAGAGTTTGGTATATATATATATATATATATATATATATTATATTCCTATAGATCTGTGAAATATTCACGGTCGAATTGTTCCTTTGATTAAAGAGTGTAATGGACCTCGGGGTTCCAGCTTTTTGCTGTTGTGAATAGTGCTACAATAAACATAGCTGTGCATGCACCTCTGCAGTAAGATGAATCTTGTGGGTATATACCCAGGAGTGGTATGACTGGGTCAGGTGGTAAGCTCATTTAAGTCTTCCAAGTGTTCTTCACACTTCTTTCCATAGTGGCTGTAAAGTTTACATTCCCACCAGCAATGGATGAGTATTCCCCTTTCCCCACAAACTCTCCAGCACTTGGTATCATTTTCTTGATCTAGCCAGTCTTATCAGAGTGAGATGATATCTTGAAGTGGTTTTAATTTGCATTTCTTTTTTATTGTACTTTTTTAAGATGTTTCTCGCCATCTCTAATTCCTCACTTGTGAAGTCTCTGTTTAGTTCTTTGCTCTATCTTTTGAGTGATTCATTTGTTTCCTTTCTTCTTTGTTTTTTGAGTAGTTTATATACTCTGGAAATCAATGCTTTGTCCGATATATCTGTGGTGAAGATTTCCTCCCACTCTGTGGGTTTAAATATGGTACATCTACACAATGGAGTTCTATGCAACAGTAAAAAAAGACAACACCCTGAACTTTACAGGTAAATGGATGGAACTAGAAGATATTATGTTAAGTGAAGTAACACAGTCCAGAAAAACAAATGACAAATGGTATCTCTCATCTGTGGATTGCTGAAACCAAAACCTAGTTGTAAATATTTCTTGTTGGAGTGATGCATATTGGAAGAACAACAACAAACACCAACAACAGAAAAGACTGCATCAAAGAACCGACTGAAATGGTGAATCTGGTGGGTTTGGGGGGTGGAGAGGAAATGGGTCTAGATTAATTGTAAATATTCTTGAAAATAAAACACACACACACACACACACACACACAACACACATTATATATAGATATATTATATATATATTATAGTATATATATAAAACAATAAAGTAAAAAAAAGAAAAAAGATTTAAAATAAGAAAAAAAAAAACAAAAGAGAAAGGATAGGGAAGACAGAGTTCCTGTTTAAAATAATAAATAAATAAAAGACCACATCAAAGAACTGACTGAAATGGTGATCTTCTGCTCAAAACAATCAACCTCTACATTGAGAATTTTGAGAAAGACTGAGCAAAAGTTGAAAAACATGTTTGGCATAATGCATAAGCTCTGGTGAGGGAGGGAGGGGGGACACAGATCTAGATTTGATTTGTAACATAATCTTGTAATATAAAACAATAAATAAAAAATAAATAAAAATACATTTAAAATAAAAAAGATGTAATGGCCCTCTTTGTTTCTTCTGATTTCTTTTACCTTGAAGTCTATTTTGTCTGATATTAAAATAGCAACACTTGCTTTCTTTTTGGTACCATTTGCTTGTAATATTTTTTTCCATCCCTTCACCTTAAGTTGGTGCCTATCCTTGAGCATAAGATGGGTTTTTTGTAGACAGCATATAGATGGATTTTGTTTCCTAATCCAATCTGCCAGTCTATGTCTTTTGATTGGGGACTTTAGTCCATTAATATTTAAGGTTATAATAGAAAGATGCATTTCACTTCCTTTCACCTTATTTTTTTTCTCAAGTTTTTTATTTTTGAATGTGTATGAATGTACTGTCTGCATGTAGGTTTGTGCACTCGTGTCATGCAATGCCGTGGAGGTCAGAAAAGGGTCTTGGATTCCCCTGGAACTGGAGTTCTCCTGGACAAATGGCTCTCAGCCGCCATGTGGGTGCTGGGGATCGAACCCGGGTCCTCTGCAAGAGCAGTCGGTGCTCTTAACTGCTAGGCCATCTCTCCGGACCCTCCTTTCACCTTATTAACCATTTGCATTTTTAGTTTAGATTTCTACTTCTGCAGTTATGTTTTTATTAATTTCTCTTTCTAAGAGCCTGTGGATAGTTGCTCCTCTCTTCTGTCCTTTGAATTGCTTCAAGTAATTTCTGAAGGGTTGGTTTTCCAGACATGTATTCTATCATTTTGTTTATGTCATGGAAGATTTTTTTCTCTCTCCTTCAACTATAATCACCATTTTTGCTGGGTATAGTAATCTGAGTTGGCATCTAAAGTCCTTTAACACTGGGAATGCTTTGGTCCACGTTCTTGCTTTCATAGTTTGCACTGAGAATTCAGTTGTAATTCTAATGTTTTTCCCCTTACATGTAACTTGTTTTACTCTTGTGGCTTTCAGAATTTTGTCTTTGTTTTGGGCATCTAGCATTTTGACTATGATATGGCATGGGGAGTTTCTTTTCTGATCTTGTCTGTTTGGAGTTCTGTGTGCCTCTATTTGGGTTTGTATTTTTTTAGTTGGGGAAATTTTCATTTATTATTCTGTTGAAGACCTGATCTGTACCATTCTCTTGGGATTCTTCTCCTTCCTCTATTCCTATGATTTGGAGGTTTGATCTTTTCACAGTGTACCACATTTCCTGGTTGTTCCACTTTTGTGTATTTTTAAATTTCTCATAATCTTTGCTTGAGCTTTTTAGTTGTTCTGTGTTATTTTCCACGTCTGATATTCTTTGTTCTGCTTCCTCCATTCTGCTTCTGATGCTTTTTCCATTCCTTTCCTCTGGATTGGATGAGTGTTCGATTTCCTTTTTCATTCCATCCTGTGATTTCTTTAGTATTTCCACTTCCTTTTGGAGCTTTTCAATCTCTTCCTGTAGCTCCTTGCTTTGCTGATTGGTTTCCTTTTTTAGTGTTTCTACTTCCTTCCAAAGTTTGTCCTTCTCTCCCTCTAATTCTTTCTGGAGTTCTAGGTCCTTAAGTTTTTCATTCTCTCTCCTAAGTTCTCTGACTTGTTCTTTATATTCTTTTATTTCTTTAAATATGTCTGCAATTGTTCCTCTAAGATCTGTGCTCTAGGCTACCCCCAGGGGGATCCCACTATAGGAATCTCCCATAGGGTTGGTAGAGCTTGGTGTGGAATTATCCTGCACCTTTCCCATATTGTCCCTTCATCGTGTCCCTGGCATGTGGGTTTCCTTTTTGCCTGTATTCCTATGTGAATCCCAAATGCCTCTTAACTAACTCACTCTTCCCTTTCTGTTCTGAAGATTCTCCAAAGAATCCACTTGGACACTCCCTCAGCAATTACAGTTGGCGGGGGTTATGGGTGGGGGTGGGCGGGGGATATGCTTTGCTACTCTATGCTTCAGGTTGGTCCTGAGAAATCGCCAATCTAAGCTCTGTGGACTCAAGTGTCACAGTGGCAACAGGCCCATCTTTTATACCAGCTAGCAGGGCAACTCCATCCCCACAGCCAAACAAGACAATGATTTAATTATCCAACAAACCAATTAAAACAATTATCCAACAACTCAGTGGTAGAATTATCCAACAATCTGCCTGGCTGAAGCACCCAGCTCCTACCTGTGCTTCAGGTGGTCCTTGGAAATCCCCAATCTAAGCTCTGTGCACTCTTTCTAACTTCTTAAAGATACACAAGTTCCATGTATATTTTCAAAATTTCTGAGAAAATTCTATCAAAGTTTTTGTGATCTTATAGATTTACCTCTTTTTTGAGACAAGCAATCACTGTGAGCCCCTGGTTGTCCTTGAACTCAGTGTTCAGACCAGGCTGTCCTTGATCTCACCCACCTCTCCCTCTCAAGCATGGTGTTAAAGGCATGCATCACTTTTCCTAGCTTATATTTACATTTTGTTGTTTCAAATCAAATATCCTTTGCTTGCCAACAGTTGCTAACATTGGTAATGCCCCATCAGGATCCTGGAAAGCTTCTTTGCAAATTAAAGTCCCTGAAGCTTAAACTTCATCAGATTTGAGACACATCTGTCCTTATTTACCTATGCCCACTGCCTTTTTTCCCAGAAGAAATAAATTTTTCTAGAACTTTCAACACATTCCACATGATGGACCCCTGTCTCCATTCCACTAGCTTTGAAAGACCTTTTTACCTTAAACATGTACCACTATAAATTCCTCTTGAATGTTCTACCTAAAGTCTTTTCTCTTTCCTCATCACTTTGAAAAATAATTCTATAGTAATTATTTGTGTTTTAGAAAATTTTGTTAGTTTCCCAATAAAATATTTTGCCAATACAAAATCCTTTACCTTATTTTTAAAGATTTTTGTTGTTTTTAACTACATTATTTTTAGTTATGTATTTGCATTTGACTGTTGCTATCAGTGGAGGCCACGGGAGACAGATCCGCTGAGAACTGAAGCTACAGGCAGTTGTAGTCACCTGACATGGGTGCTGGGAACCATACTGGCATCTCTCCAAAGGAGGTACACACTTTTTAACAGTTTATTTTTATTTTATGTGTATGAATGCATTGCCTGCATGTGTGTAAATGCACCTGTGTCATCCATGAAATGCTCATGGAGGTCAGAAAAAGACATTGGATCCCCCCAAACTGGAGTTACAAACAGTTGTTAGCTGCCATGTGGATGCTGGGAATGAAACCTGAGTCTTCTGCAAGAGCAGCCTGTGCTCTTAACCACTGGGCTATCTCACCAGCCCAGGAGTACACGCTTTTAAATGCTGGGCTATCTCTTTAGCCCTTTACCATATTTTTTTAAACAAATTACTACATTTACTTAGCAGTACATGCGTTTGGATGTATATGCCAGTGCATATGTATGTATGCTATGGTGCACATGGAGATGTCACAGGACAACTGGTGGAAGTTTGTTCTCTCCTTCCAACATGTAAGACCAGGGATAGACTCAAGTTGTCAAACCCTGAAGCAAGCACCTTTACCTGCTGAGCTGTCTGGCCAGTCTTCTTATCTGATGTTTTAAGGCATTCACGAACTGACCCAAAGTCATCTCTTCAAACCAGAACTTCATATAAAGAAAGCATGCTGGCTTGCCATTTATTTGATATCAAACACAGCGATTCTACCTTATATTTATAGTATTTCAGGAGTGCCTCAACTTTACAAAAAGGAGTAGGGATTACTACAGTGGGTAGGGAGTCAACTTGCCTGCAGATATCCCTGGCCCATTCTCTCATTTGATTTTCTCCATTGCCTTTATGGTCACATACTGTTCTCGTTGGAGCACTGCCCCCATGAAGTAAGTGTTTGGTCTACTTTGTGCATTGCTCTATTATCACTGACTAAAAGAATTTCTAGCACATAAAAGTTTCCTAAAAATTTTAAATTATTGGGCAGTTTTTCCTGGGTTACTTCATCTGGAAAGTTGCTGTTATCATAGTAAAGACTGTACCAATATTGAGAAGTTAGTGAGAGAAATTATTTAAGCTCTTAGCAGTTAAGTACTTGGCACATAATAATTACTCAGTAAATATCATCTGGGGTTTGATTGTAATTAGGACATTCATACAGAAATATGAAAGTAGCAGGTTGAGAGAAAAGGACTTAGGAAGCTGTATCAGAGAGGGACTTGAGGTACTATTGTCAGCTCTGGAGCCTTGAAAAACATACTTCAATTTTCTGAGCCTCAACTTGATACATCTGCTTAATGGCAATACTTGAGTCACAAAGTTATGATGTAAATAATAAGATATTAAAAGCAAATCTATGCTATGAAATACCCTTTTAAGCATATGTATTGGAGTAGGACAACTTTCTACCACCTTAGAGTACTCACTGTGTTCCTTGAACAGTTTAGACAGCCCATGAAAGATCTGGATGAGGCAAGCCATGAAAGCAAGATGTATTGTAATTTTCATTGTAAATTCTAAAATGTTTTTAGATCAGAAGAGCAGTGATTAACATTTCTAATTTTGGAGATAAAAAGAAGCCTAAAGATAATCATTTGAGCTAATTTCACCAGACCAGAATTATAATTTGTTTTTTATCTAACTTTGTTCCTAGTGTTGCTATCAAGCCCTCTCTTCCTTTCCCATCTAATTGTTTTAAAGGAGTGGGTACAGAGGCTGTTTTCCTCTCTGGGAAAGGAACATGATTGTGCCAGAAGGTGAGTAAGACTGGTTTTGCTAGAGTGAGGTCCAAGTGTCTTTGAAATGCAGCCAAGCCCAGATTAGAACTAGAGTAAGACTTTCTCAAAGCTGCAATGCACAAAAAAATATTCCAGAATAGAAACTCATTGTAATGCACAGGGGGAAGAAAACATGATTAGCACATAAACCACTCTGAGAGGAGAAGGAGGAAGTGTTGAAGTGATTCTGGCAAGCATTGCCGTGACTCCAGTTATGCTCATCAGTGTCAGCCTGCTGGAGCAGAGTTAGCCAAGGGTCAGGACTGGACCCCCAGGACTGGTGCTGGCCAAACCTTTATTGGAAACGGTGCTCTGGGAGTGACTACAATGACAGAGAATCCTGCAAATGTCTCTGAAATTTTTATCTTTAGGTAACAGATAGGAAGAAAATGAAACATGTTTACCAAGGGACATTTGGCATATTGGTCACTAGCATGGTCAGTGACACCCTAGAGCAAAAATGTCCACTGCCATGCAAGAGTTCCGCCATCTTGACTAACCATGTAACTTTTGAGCCTCATTTTCCCTATCTAAAAATAAGGATATTAATCATAGAGCCTCACGTAGGTATTGAGGTTAGATAGATTTGTGACTGAAAGCATTTGGAGCACCGAATCACCATGCTGTCACCAGTCGAAGGTTTTTAACCTGAGCATTTCATTCCTCAAAAGTTTTCAATATCCCTATTGTACAGATGAGACAATCAAAGCCACTAACCCAATTGCGAACAGTGAATTGTCCAAGGCATCAAAAGGCTGTATTAGAGTGACATTCTCCTTGCCATTTTAGAGAAGACATGGGAAATCTCAAAAGGGAAAAGGAAACATTTTAAGATTTGTTTTCCCAATACCAGTCTTTTCAAAGCTTCTTTCCTCAGAGAAGGTGGGAGAGGCTGCCGACTGTACTCACATCCCTGCCTGCACCATCCCCAGTCCCTCTCTCATAAGTGTTTCATCCCTTTGCAGAAAGAGCGTGGTAGGAAAATTAAATGTGGTTCACAAATACTTCCTTGGTTAGACATATGTTTAAGGTTTCATATGAACATGTCGTATTTTACAGGGATCCAAAAAGCCTGAATGAGCCCTGGTCTAATACCACCTTGATTTAAAAATAACTTCTCTCAAGAATTTCATGAGACTTAAGCAGGGACTCAGCAGCTCTGTCCACTTTTTAATTCTGAGGAAGAGAAAAAGGCTGCTTCTGCATTTGCTGCATGGCAGAGCGTAATAAATGGCTGCATTTTGATTTTTATATTTACTGTAATTTTGGGCTCCTTTCTTCTCTGCGTCCTCTCTTTTGTAGTCTCATTATCTCAGTGGGTCAAAGTTGAGATACCTGTCTAGACAATCAAAGTATAGAACAATGATCCCTTGACAAGAGCCAGGCATTATATTAATTGTGTATTAAGCTTTATAGGTCTTCAGATCATTCATCCCTATGACAGGGGTAATAGGATTCTTGAGTGCTATTATATTTCCTTCACAGCCAAGATTATAAAAAGCAAGAGGAATTACATATGCTCTAACCCCATCTTTCCAGCATGCAGACAGACAGGGCCTACCACTGTGCATAATCACAAAAGGCTCACCTCAGTACTTTTGCTAATTTAATTCATCTTAACAGATACTTGCTGAGCATCTAATAACCAATGGGTACTATTCCTTGTTCTAGAAATGAATGAATAAATAGACATGATTTTTGCAAATACAAATAGGAAACAGAGGCATGTGTGCAGGCTTACATGTTATAGACCAAATTGGGGTTATTCCTTAAAGGGGGATTCAGACAGGGTTTGATATAATTTGAGCTTTGCTAGATATTTGGTCTACAGTGTGATCATCCTGAGCAACTGAGTTACAGGGAGTTAAGCAATTAGGTCATCTCGGTAGCCTCGAAGAGATTGATGAAGTTTTCATGGGACCCTGATGTTAGGGTTTGAACATGAAGTCTCTCCAGGGGTTCATGGTCTCTAGCTGGTGCATCCAATCACTGATTGCTGCTTGGACTATGAAAGCTCTGCCCTACTCAGGGGTGTAATCCATTGAGGAGCTCATAACAGGATGATGTTATTGTGAGGTGATCACCCATGAGACGTAGCAGAGGAAGTTGCTCACTGGAGCTTACCCTTTGAAGGGCTTCTTTTCCTCTTCTCTCTCTGTCTCTGTGTGTCTGTTTATGTCTCTATATCTCTGTATCTCTCTCTCTCTCTCTCTCTCTCTCTCTCTCTCTCTCCTTCTCTCTCTCTGCTACCATGAAATAGATAGCATGCCACATCCTTCTGCTTTCATGTTATTCTGCTACTTCCATGGACCCAGAAACCTTAGAGTACAATTTTTCAGCTCATGTGCCAAAATAAATACTTTCTTCTTTAAATTGTTTCTCCAAAGCAATTGTCATATTGCCAAAAGGTCTGGCAAATGACCTACTCAGGGTAGGTTGATGTAAAAGTGTGAACCTAGCATTTAAAACCCAAGGTTTCGATCTGAGATCTCCTGAGACAAGCTGAAGCCAGTGCAGGTAGGTAGGTAGGAGCTGGGTGCTTCAGCAAAGCTGATAATTGTTTGACTTAATCTAGTTAATCCGTTAATCCAGTTGTCTTTGGATAATTGGCTTTTGTGGATGTGGGGCAGAGTTATCCTCCAAGCTAGTATAAAAGATGGGGTTGTGTGAGTCTTGAGATCTGAGATTTCCCGAGACCAGCTGAAGCACAGGTACCAGGGCATGGGCAAAGAGCACCCCCACACACACCAACTGGGATTACAAAGGCATCTGAAGGAGGCAAGCAAAGCAAGCCTTTAACAAAGTGAAGAGGCATTTAGGACTCACATTGGAATACAGGCAAGGAGAAGCCCATATGCCAGGAACACGAAGAAGAGACAACATGGGAAAGGGGCAGGATAATCCCACACCAAGCTCTACCAACCCTATGGGAGATTCCTACAGCGGGATCCCTCTGAGGATGCCCCAGGACACAGATATCAGAAACACAATTGGGAACATATATAAATAACTACAAGATTATAAAGAGCAAATCAAAGAACTAAGAAAAGAGAATGAAGAACTCAAGAAGGACTGAGAGAGAGAGAGAGAGAATGACAAACTCCGGAAGGAAGTAGAAACACTGAAAAGATCCCATGCTGAAAAAGATAAGGAAACCAACCAGTGAAGCAAAGAGCTACAGGAAGAGATTGAGAAGCTCCAAAAGGAAGTAGAAATACTAAAGAAATCAGAAGAGGAAATGAGAAAGGAAATCAAACACTCATCCAATCAAGAAGAAAGGAATGGAAAAAGCCTCAGAAGCAGAATGGAGGAAGCAGAACAAAGAATATCAGACCTGGAAGATAACACAGAACAACTAAAAACCTCAAGGAAAGATTATGAAAAATTTAAAAATACACAAAAGTGGAACAACCAGGAACTGTAGGACACTATGAAAAGATCAAACCTCCACATCATAGGAATAGAGGAAGGAGAAGAATCCCAAGAGAATGGTATTGATCAGATCTTATGAGGGCATGGAATAGCCGAGAAGATAGGCCTGAAGGACAAAAGAAAGCCTGTGCTAGAGTTTCACGAACTCACCCCAGCCCATCAAGCAAGGAAGGCTAGTTTCACTTCTTTACTTCCGCATACTGACATGATAATTAGGGACTATGCTAAGAAGGGAAGGGATTGGATTAATTAGGGACTTGTAAATTAAGCCTCCTAAAAGGACCAATTAGGAAGATACACATACCCCAGTAGGGAAGCCGGCATGGCTTATAAGCCTCTGTAAACCTGCAATAAAGTGAGCTTGAGCTGTAACACTCTGACTCGACTCCCTGCCGTGGTTGCTTTTGGTTCGGCAGTGCACTTACTCTCCCCAGCCCCACTCCGTCGCAGGCCGACAGAGTGAAGATCTTCGGTGGTGAGGAAGCTGGAGAGGGTGGTCTTTGCCAACCACCTTTCTACGACCCCCACATATGGCGCCCCAACGTGGGGCTCGAAGACCTCCCTCGAGACCCTAATGGCTAGCAATACGGCTGGGGCCAATTGGTCTTTCGGGTGAGTGAGTCCCTGCGATGGGAAACGCAATGGGAAAAGATAAGGACCTAGCGCTTAAAGCGCTGAGATTGATGTTAAAATCCAGGGGGTTAGAACTGACCGATGCGGTCGCGGAGTCTGCCTGGGACCACGTCCTCTTTCTGGCCCCCTGGGTAAGAGGGGCCAACCTTTTCTCCTGGGAAGTTTGGGGGCGAATAGAAAAGCTGGCAAGAGAAAGAGAAAGGATTCTTGGAGCAGGACCCCCTTTGGGCTTTTACCCCATGATTGTGGTGCTTAAAGCCACTTTTCACCCTGACTCCCTTCCACCTCCTGGGGGTGGAATTTCAGCTTCAGAAGAGGTTGAGAGATCCCTTGGTCTTGGGGAGGAGGATACAGCCTGGGACGCCCCTGAGTGTCCAGACTCCACGGGCCCCATCCCTTCCCCCTACTCGGCTTTGAGGCAGGAGGCCAGAGAGACAGAACATGCTTCTCTGAGGAACTCTCCCCACCACCATCTTATGCCGAGGTGTGAAAAGGGGGGGGTCACTCCTAAATTAGTTCAAGCCTTTCGGGTTAATGTCAAGCCCACCCCTGTCTGACCCTTGGACTGGTACCCCTGGGAGGCCAAGGACCTAAAAGAACTCAAAAAGGCTGTGGCAGAGGATGGTCCCAACTCCCCATGGGCAACCACCCTCCTACAGGATGTCGCCTATCATCCCTGTGTGCCAAAGGACTGGATGGATGCCGCCAAAGCGGTACTTCCTAATCCCATCTTTATTAGATGGGTCGCTCTATTCCAGGAGGAATGCAAGGAACAGGCTGAAGCCAATGCTGCTGCTAACCCCCCAGTAGCCATCACTTGGGGAATGCTGGTAGGAACCCAAACTGGGTATACTACCAGACTTGAACAATCTCGGGTACAGATTCCCCAATATAGGGAGCAAGTCTAAGACTGCGGACTTCGGGCGTGGGCTAAGCTAGACACTGGGCCCATGGAAAACCCCATGGCGGGGCTGTGGCAGAGGTCCAAGGAGGATTTACCATCATTCATCGACAGGGTAGAGCGGAGCATAAAGTGTAAGTTGCCCCCTGGGGACATAAGATATCAATTCATTAAGCTGACCGTTTGGGAATGTATGAATGGTGACCATAGAGAGGCCTGTGCCGGCCTCAGGGACCAGACAATGCATTCCTGGATAATAGCCACCCAGGATGTGGGAACTCAATCTCACAAGGTTCAAGCCCTCACGGTGGCTTTGGCCCAAGCTTTATCTCTCCAAAAGGAAGCAAAGACCACAGAAAGGGCCGAATCAAGAGGGAAATGTTTTGCCTGCAGTAAGGAAGGTCACTTTCACAGGAAATGCCCAGAAAAGGAAAGACCCGATAAAGGGCAGAGGAATCAGGGATTGTCCCCCACTCCTTGCCCTAGATGTAAGAAGGGGTATCACTGGAAACCTGACTACCAGTCCAAGTATGATATCAATGGGAGACCTTTAAACTAGAGAGGGGGCAGCCTCTAGCCCCGTTACAACCAAGGAGGCAAGGCCCTGATATGGGTCCTATTAGACCAAATCCTTGCCCGGTCAACTGGACTGTTCCTCTATGTGACTTTACCCATCCTAAGACAGTCATCGCTATTGGGGGACAAAGTTTCAAATGCCTCTTGGATACGGGGGCCAATAGAACTGTCTTAAAAAAGGAAGAGGTTCCCAGTCATTGGGAGCTAGTCCCTGGACCTCACGTATCCGGAGTAGGAGGGACTTCCAAAGCTCAGGAAACCGCCTCTTATCTCCCTTGGGTGGGGCCTGAGGGTGAACGAGGGCATATTCACCCCCTGGTAGTACAAGGACTAAAGGATAACTTGGCCAGAAAAGACATAATGGCCCAGATGGATGTAGTTCTTACCACCGACCACAACAGGTTCTTTGAAGACCCGTTAGAGAGTATACCCGGCCCCTCGGACAGGGTTAGGAAAGATCTTGTTAAGTCTAAAGGCCACTGCCCCCCGCGTTCCACCAATTATATGGAAACCTGGTAAACCGGTCTGGGTGGAGCAGTGGCCCCTCAAGGAAGAGAAGCTGATGGCCCTCAAGGGCATCGTCGATGACTTGTTGGCCCGAGGGCATATCCGTCCCTCGATGAGCCCATGGAATACCCCTGTGTTCATAATAAAAAAACCCTCAGGCAAATGGAGGATGTTACAAGACTTGAGAAAAATAAACGACAGGATGGAGATTGCTGGGGCCCCCCTAAGGGGAATGCCCTGGGTTCCTACAATACCCACTGAGTTCCATCTAGCAGTAATAGTCCTTAAGGATTGTTTTTTCTCCATCCCCCTCCGTCCAGAAGACTGTCACAAATTCGCATTCTCTGTCCCCTCAACTAACTTTGCATGCCCTGACCAAAGGTATGAGTGGGTGGTCCTTCCTCAGGGGATGGCAAACAGTCCGGCCTTTTGCCAAAATTATCTGGCCACATTACTACAGGACTTTTTCTATGGTGACCCTGACATCCTTATGTATGCATATATGGATGATCTTATCTTGGGTCACAGGGCCTTACCAAAACTCCATCAGTTAATGGACAAAATTTCAGATCGCCTTGGGGAGGCTGGTTTTGCCATTGCCCCTGAGAAGGTACAATGGGTTCCCCCGCTCAAGGTACTGGGCGTGGAACTTCACCTTACTGCTGTCAGACCTCTCCTCCCCTCCATCTCTATCCCTAAGAACCTTGAAATCACCCAATTACAAAAGGTGTTGGGGGAGATAAATTGGCTTGGGCCCTGGGTTGGAGTCTCTACTGAGACCCTCCTCCCCCTCTTTTCCCTCCTCGAGAAAGGGGGGCCCTGTAGAGGGGAGGTTGAGCTCTCAGAGCAACATTTACAAATCTTTGATCAATTCTCTAGGGCCCTATTTTCTGCCAAGCTACAGAGGTTCTATAAAAGAAAAGACCTTACGTTTTGGATTTTTCTGGGGAAGGAGCTTGCCATGGCCGTGTTAGTCCAAGAAGGAAAACCATTGGATTGGGTGCATACCTCTCTTGGTGGAACACCGAGGGTATACATGGTCTTAGATCAAATAACTGATGCTATAAAAAATGGCAGAAATTTAGCAATCGGACACTATGGTAAAGACCCTGATACTATAGCTATACCCCTCTGAATGGAAGATATGGAATGGGCATTAAATACCCACCCTCAGTTACTGCTAGCCCTGGAGGGATTCCTGGGTACTCTGGACTGCCATTTTGGCCCTTCTCCATGGGCCACACTCCTCCAACAACTACCTATTAAATTAGTAGCCAACAACCTCTTTTCCAAAAAGATTCTGGCCGATGCCTTGTATGTTTTCACTGATGGAGGAAGAGGAGGGGGGGCTTACATTGCCTATTCCCCAGAAAACCCTGATGTCCCAGTAAAGGTCCAGACCCAAGACGTACAAGGATCTGCACAATACAAGGAATTACTAGCGGCCACAATGGCCCTCCAGGACTTCACCCAACCCTTTAATCTTGTGACAAATCTTCTGCCAGCTCTCCCAGGAGCACATATAAGACTGGACAGAAACCCCATATCAGCTCTCATGATACAAGCTCGGTCTCTTTTGGAGGGCTGGGCAGAGTCCATTTATGTCCAACATGTAAGGAGTCATTCTCATCTGCCCGGGTTCCTCGCCAAGGGGGATGCCATGGCAGATACATTAGCTTCTCAAATTAATATTGTTGATGTAACTGAACCAAATAAACTTCATGAGTTGACCCATCTAAACTGGAGGGGATTACAGGTAAGATTCCCCCATATACCGGTCTCAGAACTTAAGAAAATTGTACATACCTGCAAATCTTGTAAACCTTTTCTCAATGTTCCGCCTCTGCAGGGGCCTGGAGTAAATCCCCGAGGCCTTCAACCCAACATCATCTGGCAGACAGATGTCACCCACTACCCGGCTTTTGGGAAACTCAAATTTGTCTTTGTCTCAGTAGATACATATTCAGGAGCATGTTGGGCAACGGCCCACTCTGGAGAAAAAGCCGCCCATGCTAAATCACACTTTATACAATGTTTTTCAACCCTGGGCCTACCTAAACAGGTCAAAACAGACAATGGGCCTTGCTTTACATCTCAGTCCCTAAGCCAATTTTTTAATAGATGGAATATCAAACACATCACCGGTATTCCTTATAACCCACAAGGACAAGCGATCATTGAAAGAACTCACCAGACTTTAAAACAACAAATACAAAAACAAAAAGGGGGAGAGGACTGGTACCGCAGTCCTCACCTGCAGCTGGCGGGGGCATTATTAAACATAAATATTTTAAATTTTTCCAAAAATGTACATTACAATAGATTTCAAAAACACTGGGGACAGTTACCCCAGACACCAGCAATACAGGTCCGGTGGAGAGATCCTCTAACCCAGCAATGGCGAGGCCCGGACCCGCTTATAACTACAGGCCGAGGATTCGGCTGTATTATGCCAATAGACTCTAATACACCTATCTGGGTCCCAGCAAGGAACATCAAATATGACCTCCCGGAAACTTCTTAACCCCCAACCTAAGGATGAACTCCTTAAGGTAAACCCCCTTGTTCTTACAGAAATAAATCTGATGCTCCTGGCCATCGGAATTCTACCCCTATGGCCCCATGGGAAGACTGAGTCATCAGACGAGTCACACAGGCCTCGCACCATCATCTGGTCAGTGATGAACGTCGCTACTGGAAATGTCAAGGCCAAACCGATTTCTGCTCGTTAGCAGACAGTTACTTCAATGGACAATGGGAACAGTGCCAAAGGGAGGTGGATAGACTAAATGCTAAAAAGTGGGAATGTTATGTATGCCCTGGGACTAGTCCCTTGTGTCAACCTAGAAGCTGTAAAGACAAGTAATGACTCTTGTACATTATACCACCCAGCAGGAGGCCTTTCAGTTTCTAGACATAAAAGAGAGATAGGAACCGCCCTTGCCCTGGCGGGCATACTAGGAGTGGGAATCGCAGGCGCAGCTACTGGAGGAACAGCTCTATCACTAACACAACAATGGAACGAGAGGCTCAGACAGCAACTAGATGAAGATATAGAAAAGGTAGAAATAACTCTGAGACACATGAAGGCATCATTGGATTCTTTAGCAGAGATGGTCCTTCAGAATAGAAAGGGGCTTGATCTCCTTGCACTAGAACAGGGAGGGATATGCCAGGCTTTAGGGGAAGAATGATGCTTTTATGCAGACCACTCCGGTGTAATTACAAAGAAACTAGACGACCTTAGGAATAGCCTTGAAAGAAGAAAGATAGCTAATCAACCAGGATGGTTTGAAGGATGGTTCAACACCAGCCCCTGGTTTACTTCATTGATAACGGCAATAGCCGGACCTCTTATTATTCTTTTGCTTTTGTTCATGATAGGCCCTTGCTTGCTCAACCGGGTTATAAGGTTCGCTAGAAAACAGGCAGAAGAAGTCCAATTAATGGCCTTACAGGCAAAGTATGAGCCCCTCCCCCTTGTCAATACCTACAAAAGGCAGCATCAGACTCCAAAGATGGGTAAGGGCTTTTTGGGTTGGCCAACCTAAGACAGGGGGATAGCCAAACCTGCTATCTACTCAAAGACAGGTAAGAGCTGAGCCCAGTAAAAGCACCAAGCTAAGACAGGAGCTATGCCAAATAAACCAAAAAGGGGGAAATGACGGTATGGAATAGCCGAGAAAATAGGCCTGAAGGACAAAAGAAAGCCTGTGCTAGAGTTTCGCGAACTCACCCCCACCCATCGAGCAAGGAAGGCTAGTTTCACTTCTTTACTTCTGCATACTAACATGATAATTAGGGACTATGCTAGGAAGTGAAGGGATTGGATTAATTAGGGACTTGTAAATTAAGCCTCCTAAAAGGACCAATTAGGAAGAGTCACATACCCCAGTAGGGAAGCCGGCACAGCTTATAAGCCTCTGTAAACCTGCAATAAAGTGAGCTTGAGCTGTAACACTCTGACTCGACTCCCTGCCATGGTTGCTTTCAGTTCGGCAGCACACTTACTCTCCCCAGCCCCACTCCGTCGTGGGCTGACAGAGTGAAGATCTTCGGTGGTGAGGAAGCTGGAGAGGGTGGTCTTTGCCAACCACCTCTCTATGACCCCCGCAATCTTCAAGAGAATAATAGATGAAAACTTCCCCAAACTAAAAAAAAAGACAAACCAATACAAATACAAGAAGCACATAGAACTCCAAACAGACAAGATCAGAAAAGAAATTCTCCATGCCACATCATAGTTAAAATGCTAGACACCCAAAACAAAGACAAAATCCTTAAAGCCACAAGAGAAAAACAACAAGTGACCTATAATGGGAAACCTATCAGAATTACAACTGACTTCTCAACACAAACTATGAAAGCAAGAAGAACCTGGAGCAAAGCATTCCCAGTGTTAAGGGACAATAGATNGGAGGCCACGGGAGACAGATCCGCTGAGAACTGAGCTACAAGGCAGTTGTGAGCCACCTGCATGGGTGCTGGGAACCATACTGGGTCCATCTCTCTAAAGAGGTACAACACATTTTTAAACGTGTTTATTTTATTTTATGTGTATGAACTGCATTGCCCTGGCATGTGTGTAATGCCCTGTGTCATCCCATGAATGCTCATGGAGGTAGAAAAAGCATTGGATCCCCCCAACTGGAGTCAAACAGTTGTTAGCTGCCATGTGGATGCTGGGAATGAAACCTGAGTCTTCTACAAGAGCAGCTGTGCTCTTAACCACTGGGCTATCTCACCAGCCCAGGAGTACACGCTTTTAAATGCTGGGCTATCTCTTTAGCCCTTTACCATATTTTTTTAAACAAATTACTACATTTACTTAGCAGTCATGCGTTTGATGTATATCCAGTGCAATATGTAGTGTATGCTATGGTGCACATGGAGATGTCACAGGACAACTGGTGGAAGTTTGTTCTCTCCTTCCAACATGTAAGACCAGGGATAGACTCAAGTTGTCAAAACTGAAGCAAGCACCTTAACCTGCTGAGTGTCTGGCAGTCCTTCTTATCTGATGTTTTAAGGCATTCACGAACTGACCCAAAGTCATCTCTTCAAACCAGAACTTCATATAAAGAAAGCATGCTGGCTTGCCATTTATTTGATATCAAACACAGCGATTCTACCTTATATTTATAGTATTTCAGGAGTGCCTCAACTTTACAAAAAGGAGTAGGGATTACTACAGTGGGTAGGGAGTCAACTTGCCTGCAGATATCCCTGGCCCATTCTCTCATTTGATTTTCTCCATTGCCTTTATGGTCACATACTGTTCTCGTTGGAGCACTGCCCCCATGAAGTAAGTGTTTGGTCTACTTTGTGCATTGCTCTATTATCACTGACTAAAAGAATTTCTAGCACATAAAAGTTTCCTAAAAATTTTAAATTATTGGGCAGTTTTTCCTGGGTTACTTCATCTGGAAAGTTGCTGTTATCATAGTAAAGACTGTACCAATATTGAGAAGTTAGTGAGAGAAATTATTTAAGCTCTTAGCAGTTAAGTACTTGGCACATAATAATTACTCAGTAAATATCATCTGGGGTTTGATTGTAATTAGGACATTCATACAGAAATATGAAAGTAGCAGGTTGAGAGAAAAGGACTTAGGAAGCTGTATCAGAGAGGGACTTGAGGTACTATTGTCAGCTCTGGAGCCTTGAAAAACATACTTCAATTTTCTGAGCCTCAACTTGATACATCTGCTTAATGGCAAATACTTGAGTCCACAAAGTTATGATGTATAAGCTTAAGAATTAAAAGCAAAATCTATGCTAATGAATACCCTTTTAAGCATATGTATTGGAGTAGGACAACTTTCTACCACCTTAGAGTACTCACTGTGTTCCTTGAACAGTTTAGACAGCCCATGAAAGATCTGGATGAGGCAAGCCATGAAAGCAAGATGTATTGTAATTTTCATTGTAAATTCTAAAATGTTTTTAGATCAGAAGAGCAGTGATTAACATTTCTAATTTTGGAGATAAAAAGAAGCCTAAAGATAATCATTTGAGCTAATTTCACCAGACAAGAATTATAATTTGTTTTTTATCTAACTTTGTTCCTAGTGTTGCTATCAAGCCCTCTCTTCCTTTCCCATCTAATTGTTTTAAAGGAGTGGGTACAGAGGCTGTTTTCCTCTCTGGGAAAGGAACATGATTGTGCCAGAAGGTGAGTAAGACTGGTTTTGCTAGAGTGAGGTCCAAGTGTCTTTGAAATGCAGCCAAGCCCAGATTAGAACTAGAGTAAGACTTTCTCAAAGCTGCAATGCACAAAAAAATATTCCAGAATAGAAACTCATTGTAATGCACAGGGGGAAGAAAACATGATTAGCACATAAACCACTCTGAGAGGAGAAGGAGGAAGTGTTGAAGTGATTCTGGCAAGCATTGCCGTGACTCCAGTTATGCTCATCAGTGTCAGCCTGCTGGAGCAGAGTTAGCCAAGGGTCAGGACTGGACCCCCAGGACTGGTGCTGGCCAAACCTTTATTGGAAACGGTGCTCTGGGAGTGACTACAATGACAGAGAATCCTGCAAATGTCTCTGAAATTTTTATCTTTAGGTAACAGATAGGAAGAAAATGAAACATGTTTACCAAGGGACATTTGGCATATTGGTCACTAGCATGGTCAGTGACACCCTAGAGCAAAAATGTCCACTGCCATGCAAGAGTTCCGCCATCTTGACTAACCATGTAACTTTTGAGCCTCATTTTCCCTATCTAAAAATAAGGATATTAATCATAGAGCCTCACGTAGGTATTGAGGTTAGATAGATTTGTGACTGAAAGCATTTGGAGCACCGAATCACCATGCTGTCACCAGTCGAAGGTTTTTAACCTGAGCATTTCATTCCTCAAAAGTTTTCAATATCCCTATTGTACAGATGAGACAATCAAAGCCACTAACCCAATTGCGAACAGTGAATTGTCCAAGGCATCAAAAGGCTGTATTAGAGTGACATTCTCCTTGCCATTTTAGAGAAGACATGGGAAATCTCAAAAGGGAAAAGGAAACATTTTAAGATTTGTTTTCCCAATACCAGTCTTTTCAAAGCTTCTTTCCTCAGAGAAGGTGGGAGAGGCTGCCGACTGTACTCACATCCCTGCCTGCACCATCCCCAGTCCCTCTCTCATAAGTGTTTCATCCCTTTGCAGAAAGAGCGTGGTAGGAAAATTAAATGTGGTTCACAAATACTTCCTTGGTTAGACATATGTTTAAGGTTTCATATGAACATGTCGTATTTTACAGGGATCCAAAAAGCCTGAATGAGCCCTGGTCTAATACCACCTTGATTTAAAAATAACTTCTCTCAAGAATTTCATGAGACTTAAGCAGGGACTCAGCAGCTCTGTCCACTTTTTAATTCTGAGGAAGAGAAAAAGGCTGCTTCTGCATTTGCTGCATGGCAGAGCGTAATAAATGGCTGCATTTTGATTTTTATATTTACTGTAATTTTGGGCTCCTTTCTTCTCTGCGTCCTCTCTTTTGTAGTCTCATTATCTCAGTGGGTCAAAGTTGAGATACCTGTCTAGACAATCAAAGTATAGAACAATGATCCCTTGACAAGAGCCAGGCATTATATTAATTGTGTATTAAGCTTTATAGGTCTTCAGATCATTCATCCCTATGACAGGGGTAATAGGATTCTTGAGTGCTATTATATTTCCTTCACAGCCAAGATTATAAAAAGCAAGAGGAATTACATATGCTCTAACCCCATCTTTCCAGCATGCAGACAGACAGGGCCTACCACTGTGCATAATCACAAAAGGCTCACCTCAGTACTTTTGCTAATTTAATTCATCTTAACAGATACTTGCTGAGCATCTAATAACCAATGGGTACTATTCCTTGTTCTAGAAATGAATGAATAAATAGACATGATTTTTGCAAATACAAATAGGAAACAGAGGCATGTGTGCAGGCTTACATGTTATAGACCAAATTGGGGTTATTCCTTAAAGGGGGATTCAGACAGGGTTTGATATAATTTGAGCTTTGCTAGATATTTGGTCTACAGTGTGATCATCCTGAGCAACTGAGTTACAGGGAGTTAAGCAATTAGGTCATCTCGGTAGCCTCGAAGAGATTGATGAAGTTTTCATGGGACCCTGATGTTAGGGTTTGAACATGAAGTCTCTCCAGGGGTTCATGGTCTCTAGCTGGTGCATCCAATCACTGATTGCTGCTTGGACTATGAAAGCTCTGCCCTACTCAGGGGTGTAATCCATTGAGGAGCTCATAACAGGATGATGTTATTGTGAGGTGATCACCCATGAGACGTAGCAGAGGAAGTTGCTCACTGGAGCTTACCCTTTGAAGGCTTCTTTTCCTCTTCTCATCTTGTCTGCTGTGTGTCTGTTTATGTCTCTATAATCATCTGTATCTCTCTCTTCTCTCTCTCTCTTCCTCTCTCCTCTCTCTCCTTCTCTCTCTCTGCTACCATGAAATAGATAGCATGCCACATCCTTCTGCTTTCATGTTATTCTGCTACTTCCATGGACCCAGAAACCTTAGAGTACAATTTTTCAGCTCATGTGCCAAAATAAATACTTTCTTCTTTAAATTGTTTCTCCAAAGCAATTGTCATATTGCCAAAAGGTCTGGCAAATGACCTACTCAGGGTAGGTTGATGTAAAAGTGTGAACCTAGCATTTAAAACCCAAGGTTTCGATCTGAGATATCCTGAGACAAGCTGAAGCCAGTGCAGGTAGGTAAGGTAGGAGCTGGGTGCTTCAGCAAAGCTGATAATTGTTTGACTTAATCTAGTTAATCCGTTAATCCAGTTGTCTTTGGATAATTGGCTTTTGTGGATGTGGGGCAGAGTTATCCTCCAGCCTAGTATAAAAGGTGGGTTGTGTGAGTCTTGAGATCTGAAGATTTCCGAGACGCAGCTGAAGCAGCAGGTACCACAGGGCTATGGGCAAAGGCCCCCACCCACACCAACTGGGATTACAAAGGCATCTGAAAGGAGGCAAGAAAGCAAAGCCTTTAACAAAGTGAGAGGGCATTTAGGACTACATTGGAATACAGGCAGGGAGAATCCCATATGCAGGAACACGAAGATGAGACAACATGGGAAAGGGGGCAGGATGAATCCCACACCAAGCTCTACCCAACATATGGGAGATCTACAGTCGGATCCCTCTGGGGATGCCCAGAACACAGATATCAGAAACAAATTGGGAACATATATAAATAACTACAAGATTATAACGAGCAAAATCAAAGAACTAAGAAAAGAGAATGAAGAACTCCAAAGAAGGGACTGAGAGAAGAGAGGAGAGAGAAATGACAACAAGCATCTGGAAGGAAGTGGAAGACACTGAACAAGATCCACATGGCTGAAAGTGAAAAAGGAGGAGCAGCCACCAGAGAGCAGAGAGTACAAGGAAGAGATTCGACAAACGCTCAAAAGGAAGAGAAATACTAAAGAATCGAGAAGGAAATGAGAAAGGGAATCAAACACTCATCAAATCAAGAAAGAAGGAATGGAAAAAGCCTCAGAAGCAGAAGTGGGGAAGCAGAACAAAGATATCAGACCTGGAAGATAGATAACACAGAACAACTAAAAACCTAAGTAAAGATATGACAAAATTTAAAAATACACAAAGTGGAAAAACCAGGACCTGTAAGGACACTATATGAAAAGATCAAACTCCACATCATAGGAAATAGAGGAAGAGAAGAATCCCAAGAGAAATGGTATTGATTAGAAATCTTATGAGGGCATGGAATAGCCGAGAAGAAGGCCCTGGAAGGACAAAAGAAAGCCTGTGCTAGAGTTTCACGAACTCACGCCCCATCAAGGAAGGAAGGCTAGTTTCACTTCTTTTACTTCCACGTACTAACATCATAATTAGGGACTATGCTAGAAGGGAAGGGATTGGATTAATCAGGGACTTGTAAATTAAGCCTCCTAAAAGGACCAATTAGGAAGATACACATACCCCAGTAGGGAAGACGGCATGGTTTATAAACCTCTGTAAACCTGCAATTAAGTGAGCTTGAGCTGTAACCCTCTGACTCGACTCCCTGCCGTGGTTGCTTTTGGTTCGGCAGTGCACTTACTCTCCCCAGCCCCACTACGTCGCAGGCCGACAGAGTGAAGATCTTCGGTGGTGAGGAAGCTGGAGAGGGTGGTCTTTGCCCACCACCTCTCTACGACCCCCACATATGGTGCCCAACGTGGGGCTCGAGGACCCCCTCCCCGAGACCCTAATGGCTAGCAATACGGCTGGGGCCAATTGGTCTTTCGGGTGAGTGAGTCCCTGCGATGGGAAACGCAATGGGAAAAGATAAGGACCTAGCGCTTAAAGCGCTGAGATTGATGTTAAAATCCAGGGGGTTTAGAACTGACCGATGTGGTCGTGGAGTCTGCCTGGGACCATGTCCTCTTTCTGGCCTCCTGGGTAAGAGGGGCCAACTTTTTCTCCTGGGAAGTTTGGGGACGAATAGAAAAGCTGGCAAGAGAAAGAGAAAGGATTCTTGGAGCAGGACCCCCTTTGGGCTTTTACCCCATGATTGTGGTGCTTAAAGCCATTTTTCACCCTGACTCCCTTCCACCTCCGGGGGGTGGAATTTCAGCTTCAGAAAAGGTTGAGAGATCCCTTGGTCTTGGGGAGGAGGATACAGCCTGGGACGCCCCTGAGTGTCCAGACACCACGGGCCCCATCCCTTCCCACCGGCTTTGAGGTAGGAGGCCAGAGAGACAGAACATGCTTCTCTGAGGAACTCTCCCCACCACCAGCTTACGCCGAGGTGTGAAAGGGGGGGGTCACTCCTAAATTAGTTCAAGCCTTTCGGGTTAATGTCAAGCCCACCCCTGTCTGACCCTTGGACTGGTACCCCTGGGAGGCCAAGGACCTAAAGGAACTCAAAAAGGCTGTGGCAGATGATGGTCCCAACTCCCCATGGGCAACCACCCTCCTACAGGATGTCGCCTATCATCCCTGTGTGCCAAAGGACTGAATGGATGCCGCCAAAGCGGTACTTCCTAATCCCATCTTTATTAGATGGGTCGCTCTATTCCAGGAGGAATGCAAGGAACAGGCTGAAGCCAATGCTGCTGCTAACCCCCCAGTAGCCATCACTTGGGGAATGCTGGTAGGAACCCAAACTGGGTATACTACCGGGCTTGAACAATCTCGGGTTCAGATTCCCCAATATAGGGAGCAAGTCTAAGACTGCGGACTTCGGGCGTGGGCTAAGCTAGACACTGGGCCCATGGAAAACCCCATGGCGGGGCTGTGGCAGAGGTCCAAGGAGGATTTACCATCATTCATCGACAGGGTAGAGCGGAGCATAAAGTGTAAAAGTTGCCCCATGGGGACATAAGAGATCAATTCATTAAGCTGACCGTTTGGGAATGTATGAATGGTGACCATAGAGAGGCCTGTGCCGGCCTCAGGGACCAGACAATGCATTCCTGGATAATAGCCACCCAGGATGTGGGAACTCAATCTCACAAGGTTCAAGCCCTCACGGTGGCTTTGGCCCAATCTTTATCTCTCCAAAAGGAAACAAAGACCACAGAAAGGGCCGAATCAAGAGGAAAATGTTTTGCCTGCAGTAAGGAAGGTCACTTTCACAGGAAATGCCCAGAAAAGGAAAGACCCGATAAAGGGCAGAGGAATCAGGGATTGTCCCCCACTCCTTGCCCTAGATGTAAGAAGGGGTATCACTGGAAACGTGACTACCAGTCCAAGTATGATATCAATGGGAGACCTTTAAACTAGAGAGGGGGCAGCCTCTAGCCCCGTTACAACCAAGGAGGCAAGGGCCTGATATGGGTCCTATTAGACCAAATCCTTGCCCGGTCAACTGGACTGTTCCTCTATGTGACTTTACCCATCCTAAGACAGTCATCGCTATTGGGGGACAAAGTTTCAAATGCCTCTTGGATATGGGGGCCGACAGAACTGTCTTAAAAAGGAAGAGGTTCCCAGTCATTGGGAGCTAGTCCATGGACCTCACGTATCCGGAGTAGGAGGGAATTCCAAAGCTCAGGAAACTGCCACTTATTTCCCCTGGGTGGGGCCTGAGGGTGAACGAGGGCATATTCACCCCCTGGTAGTACAAGGACTAAAGGATAACTTGGCCGGAAAAGACATAATGGCCCAGATGGATGTAGTTCTTACCACCGACCACAACAGGTTCTTTGAAAACCCGTTAGAGAGTATACCCGGCCCCTCGGACGGGGTTAGGAAAGATCTTGTTAAGTCTAAAGGCCACTGCCCCCGCGTTCCACCAATTATATGGAAAACCTGGTAAACGGTCTGGGTGGAGCAGTGGCCCCTCAAGGAAGAGAAGCTGATGGCCCTCAAGGGCATCGTCGATGACTTGTTGGCCCGAGGGCATATCCGTCCCTCGATGAGCCCATGGAATACCCCTGTGTTCATAATAAAAAAACCCTCAGGCAAATGGAGGATGTTACAAGACTTGAGAAAAATAAACGACAGGATGGAGATTGCTGGGGCCCCCCTAAGGGGAATGCCCTGGGTTCCTACAATACCCACTGAGTTCCATCTAGCGGTAATAGACCTTAAGGATTGTTTTTTTCTCCATCCCTCTCCATCCGGAGGACTGTCATAAATTCGCATTCTCTGTCCCTTCAACTAACTTTGCATGCCCTGACCAATGGTACGAGTGGGTGGTCCTTTCTCAGGGGATGGCAAACAGTCCGGCCTTTTGTCAAAATTATCTGGCCACATTACTACAGGACTTTTTCTATGGTGACCCTGACATCCTTATGTATGCATATATGGATGATCTTATCTTGGGTCACAGGGCCTTACCAAAACTCCATCAGTTAATGGAAAAAATTTCAGATCGCCTTGGGGAGGCTGGTTTTGCCATTGCCCCTGAGAAGGTACAATGGGTGTCCCCGTTCAAGGTACTGGGCGTGGAACTTGACCTTACTGCTGTCAGACCTCTCCTTCCCTCCATCTCTATCCCTAAGAACCTTGAAATCACCCAATTACAAAAAGGTGTTGGGGGAGATAAATTGGCTGAGGCCCTTGGTTGAAGTCTCTACTGAGACCCTCCTCCCCCTCTTTTCCCTCCTCGAGAAGGGGGGCCCTGTGGAGGGGAGGTTGAGCTCTCAGAGCAAGATTTACAAATCTTTGATCAATTCTCTTGGGCCCTATTTTCTGCCAAGATACAGAGTTTCGATAAAAGAAAAGACCTCACGTTTTGGATTTTTCTGGAGAAGGAGCTTGCCATGGCCGTGTTAGTACAGGAAGGAAAACCATTGGAATGGGTGCATTCCTCTCTTGGTGGAACACCGAGGGTATACATGGTCTTAGATCAAATAACTGATGCTATAAAAAATGGCAGAAATTTAGCAATCGGACACTATGGTAAAGACCCTGATACTATAGCTATACCCCTCTGAATGGAAGATATGGAATGGGCATTAAATACCCACCCTCGGTTACTGCTAGCCCTGGAGGGATTCCTGGGTACTTCTGGCTGCCATTTGGCCTCTTCTTCATGGGCCCCATCATCCTCCAACAACTTACCTATAAATTAGTACCACACCTCTTTTTCCAAAAGATTCTGCCGATGCTTGTATGTTTTCAACTGAATGGAGGAAGAGGAGGGGGGCTTACATTGCCTATTCCCCAGAAAAACCTGATGTCCCAGTAAAGGTCCAGACCCAAGACGTACAAGGATCTGCACAATACAAGGAATTACTAGCAGCCACAATGGCCCTACAGGACTTCACCCAACCCTTTAATCTTGTGACAAATCTTCTGCCAGCTCTCCCAGGAGCACATGTAAGACTGGACAGAAACCCCATATCAGCTCTCATGATACAAGCTCGGTCTCTTTTGGAGGGCCGGGCAGAGTCCATTTATGTTCAACATGTAAGGAGTCATTCCCATCTGCCCGGGTTCCTCGCCAAGGGGGATAGCCATGGCAAGATTACATTTAGCTTCTCAAATTAATATTGTTGATGTAACTGAACAAATAAATTCATGAGTTGACCATCTAAACTGGAGGGGATTACAGGCAAGATTCCCCCATATACCAGTCTCAGAACTTAAGAAAATTGTACAATACCTGAAAATCTTGTAAACCTTTTCTCAATGTTCTGCCTCTACAGGGGCCCAGAGTAAATCCCCGAAGGCCTACACCCAACATCATCTGGCGACAGAGTCACCCACTACCCGGCTTTTTGGGAACACTCAAATTTGTCTTGTCTCAGTAGATCACTATTCTAGGAGCATGTTGGGCAACGGACCCTCTGAGAGAAAAAAGCCGCCCATGCAAAATCACACTTTTATACATGTTTTTTCAACCCTGGGGCCTACCTAAACTCAGGTCCAAAAACAGATACTCAATGGGCCTTGCTTTACTCTCAGTCCCTAAGCCCATTTTTTAATAGATGGAATATAAACACATCACCGTGTATTCCTTATAACCCACAATGAAAGCGATCATTGAAAGAACTCCACCAGACTTTTAAAACAACAACATACAAAACAAAAACAGGGGAGAGGACTGGTACCGCAGTCCTCACCTGCAGCTGGCAGGGGCATTATTAAACATAAATATTAATTTTTCAAAAAATTTTTTTTTATTCCAAAAATGTACTTTACAATAGATTTCAACACTGGCAGTTACAGAGTAATACAGGTCCGGTGGAGAGATCCTCTAACCCAGCAATGGCGAGGCCCGACTCACTTATAACACAGGCCGATGGATTCGTATATTATGCCAACAGCTTGAATACGACCTATCTGGGTCCGGCAAGGAACATCAATATGACCTCCCAGTAAACTTCTTACTCCCCCAACCTAAGGATGAACTCCTTAAGGTAAATCCCCTTGTTCTTACAAGAAATGAATCTGATGCTCCTTGGCCATCAGAATTCTACCCCTATGTCCCCATGGGAAGACTGAGTCATCAAACGAGTCACACAGGCCTCGCACCATCATCTGTGTCAGTGGTGAAGTTCGCTACTGGAAATGTCGTCAAGGTGTCTCAAATAAAGGAACAACAGAGAGCATTGGCCTACTCTCCAAACCGATTTACTGCTCGTTATCAGATGGTTACTTCAATGGACAACTGGGAACAGTGCCGAAGGGAGGTGGATAGACTAAATACTAGAAAGTGGGAATGTTATGTATGCCCATGGGCTAAACCCTTGTGTCAACCTAAGAACTGTAAAGACAGTAATGCTCTGTGCATTATAACACCCAGCAGGAGGCCTTTTAGTTTCTAGACATAAAAGAGAGATAGGAACCACCCTTGCCCTGGCGGCCATAAATAGGAGTGGGAATCGTCAGGCGCAGCTACTGGAGGAACAGCTCTATCACTAACACAACAATGGAACAGAGAGGCTCAGACAGCAATAGATGAAGGTTTAAAAAAGTAGAAACTAACTCTGAGACACCATGAAGGCATCATTGGATTCTTTAGCAGTGATGGTTCTTCAGAATAGAAAGGGGCTTGTATCTCCGTGCACATAGAACAGAGAGGGATATGCCAGGCTTTAGGGGAAGATGCATGCTTTTACTGCAGACCACCCGGTGTAATTACAAAGAAACTAGACGACCTATAGGAATAGCTTTGAAAGAAGAAAGATAGCTTAATCAACCAGGATGGTTTGAAGGATGGTTCAACACCAGCCCTGGTTTACTTCATTGATAAGGCAATAGCCGACCCTCTATTATTCTTTGTGCTTTTCGTTCATGAGTAGGCCCTTGTTGCTAAACCGGGTCTATAAGGTCCGCTGGAAAACAGGCAGAAGAAGTCCAATTAATGGCTTACGGCAAAGCATGAAGCTCCTCCCCTCTCGTCAATACCTACAAAAAGACAGCATCAGACTCCAAAGATGCAGGTAAGGGGCTTTTTTTGGGTTGGCCAACCTAAGACAGGGAGGTAGCCAAAGCTGCTAATCTTACTCAAAGATGGGTAAGAGTTGAGCCCAGTAAAAGCACCAAGCTAAGACAGGAGCTATGCCAAATAAACCAAAAAGGGGGAAATGACGGTATCGGAATAGCCGAGAAAGATAGGCTCTGAAGGACAAAAGGGAAAGATCTGGCTAGAGTTTCTGCGAACTCACCACCCCCACCCATCGACAAGGAAGGAGCTAGTTTCACTTCTTTACTTCTGCATACTAACATTGTAATTAGGGCTATGCTAGGAAGGTGAAGGGAGTTGGATAATTAGGGGACTTGTAAATTAAGCCTCCTAAAAAGGACCAAATTAGGAAGAGCACATACCCCAGAGGGAAAGCGGCACATGCTTATAAACCTCTGTAAACCTGCCATAAAGTGAGCTTGAGCTGTAACACTTGACTCGACTCCCTGCCATGGTTGCTTTCAGTTCGGCAGCACACTTACTCTCCCCAGCCCCACTCCTCTCGGGCTCGACGAGTGAAGATCTTCGGCGGTCGAGGAGAGCTGGAGAGGGTCAGGTCTTTAGAACAAGCTCTCTTGCCCCCAATCTTCAAGGAAAGAAAATTTCAAGATGAAAACATTCTCTTTTAAAAAAAAAAAGACAAACCAATACAAATACAAGAAGCACATAGAACTCCAAACAGACTAAGATCAAGAAAAAAAATGCTACCAATGCACATAGAGTTAAAAGGCTAGGACACCAACCAAAACAAAGACGAAAAATCCTTAAAGACCACAAGAGAAAACACAAGTGAGCCTATAATGGGGAAACTATCAGAATTACAAACTGACTCCGGATCACACAAACTGTTGAAAGCACGAAAAACCTCTTAGAGCAAAAGCATTCCCAGTGTTAAGGGCCAATAGATGGATGCCAACCCAGGTTACTATACCCAGCAAAAATGTCAATTATAGTTGAAGGAGAGAGAAAAACCTTCCATGACATAAACAATTTGAAAGAATACATGTCCAGAAAACCAACCCTTCAGAGAATACTTGAAGCAATTCAAAGGACAGAAGAAAGGAACAACCATCCCCAGGCACCTAAAAAGAGAAATCAATAAAAGCATAACTGCAGAAGTAGAAACCTAAACCGAAACTGCAAATGGATAATAAGGCAAAAGGAAGTAACACAAACCTATCAGTCATAGCCTTAAATATTAATGGACTAAATTCCCCAATCAAAAGACATAGACTGGGAGATTGGATTAGGAAAGAGAATCCATCCATATGCTGTCTACAAGAAACACATCTTACCTTCAAGGACAGGCACCACCTTAAAGTGAAAGGATGGAAAAAAAATATTCCAAGCAAATGTACCAAAAAGAAAGCAGGTGTTGCTATTTTAATATCAGACAAAATAGACTTCAAAGTAAAAGAAATCAGATGAGACAAAGAAGGTCATTACATTTTTATCAAAGGAAAAATTCACCAAGAAGATTTCACAATTATGAATATATATACCCCAAACTCTGGTGCACCAACATTTATAAAGACAATTCTTCAGGACCACTAGTCACACACTAATCCCAGTACACTCATAGTAGGGGACTTCAATACCCCACTGAGTCCTTTGGACAGGACAACAGGACAAAGAATAAACAGAGAGACATCTGAACTGAATGATATGATACACCAAATGGACCTCATAGACCTCTACCAAATATTCCACCCTAATACCAGAGAATACACTTTCTACTCAGCACCCCAAGGAACATTCTCCAAAATCAACCACATATTGGGACAAAGAAGAACCCTCCACAAATACAAAAAGATTGAAATAATTTCATGCATTCTATCAGATCACAGTGCAATAAAGCTCAACATCAGCACCAGGATAAGCCCTACTGCCTAGAAGAACAAATGGAGACTAAACAACACACTCTTGAATAATGAATGGGTCAAGGAAGAGATAAAGAAAGAAATAAAAGCATTCCTGGAACTGAATGACAATGACAATACACCACAACAAAACCTATGGGATACCTTAAAAGCAGTCCTAAGAGGGAAGTTTATAGCCCTAGGTGCCTACATTAGAAAAACACAAAGAGCACAAGTGAATGATCTAACACTGTAGATAAAAGCACTTGAGAGCCAACAACAGTTGAACCATAAACGCAACAGACAGGAAGAAATAACAAAAATCAGAGCAGAAATCCATGAAATAGAAAGAAAAAAAAACAATACAAATAATCAATGAATCCAAAAGTTGGTTCTTTGAAGGAATAAACAAGATAGACAGACCTCTATCCCAGTTAACCAAAAGAAAGAAGGAACAACTCCAAATCAATACAATCTGTGATGAAAAGGGAAATATCACAACAGACAAGGAAAAGATCCCAAAATCATACAGGAATACTTCAAGAACATATACTCTACCAAGTTTGAAAACCTAGAAGAAATGGATGAATACCTGAAATCCTGGGAATCACCAAAGCTCAACCAAGAAGAGATTGATATCTTAAACAGACCCAAAATACATGAAGAAATTGAAGATGTAATAAGAAACCTCCCAACTGAAAAAAGCCCAGGCCCAGATGGTTTCACAGCAGAATTCTATAAAACATTTCAAAAAGACCTACAACCATTACTACTGAAACTGTTTAGAAGGATACAAACAGAAGGAATTCTCCCAAATTTCTTCTATGAAGCCAGCATCACTCTGTTACCAAAACCAGGCAAAGATATAACTAAAAAGGATAACTATAGACCCATCTCCCTAATGAACACAGATGCCAAAATTCTAAACAGGATACTGGAAAATCGCATACAGACCCACATTAAGAAGATCATCCATCATGATCAAGTTGGATTCATACCAGAGATGCAGGGATGGTTCAACATATGAAAATCAATAAACATCATCAAACACATAAATGGAATGAAAGATACAAAACACACCATCATCTCAATTGATGCTGAAAAAGCCTTTCGCAAAATCCAGCATCCCTTCATGCTTAAAGGCCTAGAAGGATTTGGATTGGAGGGGTCATTCCTCAATGTAATCAAAGCCATATATAGGAAACCCAGAGTCAATATCATCCTAAATGGGGAAATGACAGAAACATTCCCTTTAAAGGTAGGAACTCGGCAAGGCTGCCCCCTGTTGTCACCACTCCTCTTCAATATAGTGCTTGAAACACTTGCTAGAGCAATAAGGCAAGAAAAGGAAATTAAAGAGTTCTAATTGGAAAAGAGGAAGTCAAGCTATTCCTATTTGCTGGTGATATGATTGTTTACTTAAGAGATGCTAAAAACTCCACAGAAAACTCCTAGAAACGATTAACAGCTTCAGCAAAGTGGCAGGATACAAAATTAACCTTAAAAAAAGTCAATGTTCTTTCTTTACACCAAGAACAAGCAACTGGAGAAAGAATTCAAAGAGACCTTCCCACTTACAATAGCCTCAAAAACAGTAAAATACTTAGGAACAAACCTAACCAAAGACACCAAGGATCTCTACAACGAAAATTTTAAACCTTTAAAGAAAGAAATTGAAGAAGACATCAGAAGATGGAAAAACTTCCCATGTTCATGGATTGGGAAAATTAACATTGTAAAAAATATCCATTCTATTGAAACTCTTGTATAGATTTAACACAGTCCCAATCAAAATCCCCAAGAGTTTCCTCACAGCCTTGGAAAAAAAAAGTCCTTAAATTCATTTAGAAAAACAAAAGACTCCAAAAAGCCAAAACAACCCTGAGTGAAAAGAGCTACACAGGGGGGATCTCTATACCACACTTCAAACTATACTACAGGGCTATAGTCATAAAACCAGCCTGGTACTGGCACAAAAACAGACCTGTTGAACAATGGAACAAAACTGAAGAACCAAACCTGAGCACATACAATTTCAGCCATCTCATATTTGAGAAGGGGGCCAAAAAGACACAATGGAGAAAAGATAGCCTCTTCAGCAAGTGGTGTTGGCAAAACTGGATCACCACTTGTAGAAGAATGAAATTAAACCCCTACCTCTCACCCTGTACAAAAGTCAATTCCAGATGGATCAAAGACCTCAACGTCAAACCCCAAACAAACTCTGAAGGTGATAGAAGAAAAAGTTGGCAGCAGACTACAAGACATAGGTGTAGGAAAAGACTTCCTAAATCAGACAGCAGCTGCGCAAGAATTAAGGCCGACAATTGATAAATGGGACCTCATTAAACTCAAAAGCTTCTGTACATCAAAAGAAACAATCAAGGAAGTGAAGAGAAATCCCACAGAGTGGGAGGAAACTTTCACTGCAGAAACATCTGACAAAGCATTGATTTCCAGAATATATAAACTACTCAAAAAACAAAGAAGAAAGAAAACAAATGACCCACTCAATAGATGGAGCAAAGAGCTGAACAGAGACTTCACAAGTGAGGAATTAGAGATGGCTGAGAAACACCTTAAGAAGTGTTCAACATCACTAATCATTAAGGAAATGCAAATCAAAACCACTTTAAGATATCATCTTACTCCAATAAGACTGGCTAGGATCAAGAAAACAAATGATACCAAGTGCTGGAGAAGTTGTGGGGAAAAGGGAACACTCATCCACTGCTGGTGGGAATGTAAACTCATACAACCACTATGGAAAACAGTGTGGAGAACCCTTGGAAGACTTTGGATGAACTTGCCACCCAACCCAGCCATACCACTCCTAGGCATGTGCCCTCAAGACTCACCCCACCACAGAGATACATGCATGGCCATGTTTATTTCAGCTTTCTTCACAATAGCAAGGAGCTGGAACCAACCCAAATGCCCCTCAACTGATGAGTGGATAGAGAAAATGTGGTACATCTACACAATGGAGTTCTATGAAGCAGTAAAAAAAGATGATATCATGAGCTTTGCAGGAAAGTGGCTGGAGCTAGAAGATATCATGCTGAGTGAAGTAACACAGTCCCAGAAAAACAAACGATGAATGGTATCCCTCATCTGTGGATGCTAGTGCCAATTACCTAGTTGTAAGTATTTCTTGTGCATGGCCCCTTGAGCTTTTGTCCAAAGCAGTTAGGAGTGATGCATATTGGAAACAACAACAACAACAAAAAGGACTGCATCAAAGAACTGTCTGAAACAGTGAACTTCTGCTCAAAACAGTCAACTTCCACATGAAGAATATTGAGAAAGACTGAGAAAGAGATGAAAAGCATGTTTGGCAGAATGCATGAGGTCTGGTGGGGTGGGGGGATAGGGTGGGGGACACAGGTCTAGATTTGATTAAAAAAAAGGTTTCGTATTGCCATGCAATTTTTCTCTTTTACATGCACTCCAAGCATGTTCCACTTTACACAGTGTGATGTGGCTAAAAGGTACTCACTAGGGATCAAAACAATGGCACTACCAGAGCTTCGACTTTTAGGCTCTAAAACTATGAGTTAAAAAATGTCTTTTCCTTATAATGTACCCATCTGCAGGGATTTTGTTATAGCAAGAAACCACAGACCTTCAACAATAGTACCAAAATGTTCGTCTGACTTTCAGCTATTCAGTCCTCTCCAATTTGTTTCACTTTGAACTATCACTGAAGCTTTCCTAAATCCAAATATGTATGCTTCTATCAGTATTCGTGTACTTTAGAATTTGGAATTTATTATTTCTTTAAATTTTTGTTTTAAAGATTTATTTTACTCTTTATTCATGTGTATGTGTGTGTTTCTATGTGTGTGTTCCTGGGCATGCACAGATGCCAGAAGAAGGCATCAGATCCTCTGGAGCTAGAATTACAGAGTTACAGACAGTTGTGAGCTGCCCTGCATGATTACTGGGAACTAAACTCCAATCTTCTGGCAAAGCAGCACATACTTTTAACCACTGAGCAGTCTTTCTACCACCTGAAATTAATTTTGTTCTAAATGCACCTGCTGAGTACCAAATTGGGACTGTGATCTCAGGTAAAGGAATCTGAACCAGGTGTCTTCTCTATACTTGAAATACCAGACTGAAGTATGAGCCTACAGGTTATTACCCTATCCTGAGGTTCTCTAAGAAGAGATTCACATCATTGTTCCATTCCTTAAAAATTGACTCAGGGAGGAAAATACATCAGTTCAAACACAGGAGTTACACAAGAAGCCAACCTTCGTCACTCCATGGATATTATTTCTCAGTATATTAGAACCATATGGTCATTTTTAGAAGAGCTAAAATGGTGAATATTTTTCTTAGTATGCACCGAATGACTCCTCACAATGAATGGGTCTGTTTTACAATGGTTTTTAAAAATCAAATTAAATACTTTAAACAACTCATCAAGGATGATAAGATTCCATGAATGAGAAATTTCAAACCTAGCATTTGTAGCTTACTATTAAAAGCCTATGTATGATACTAATGCATATGAGTGTATAGAGATTAAAGTTACAAATATGGCAATTGTATGACTCTAATTTCACAAAGGTATGCAAAGAATTCTTAGCTTAGGGCTTTGTGGAAAGACATTTTCTGCCTCTTTACTGAAAAAAAAAAAAGCACTCTGCTTTTTCCCTGTACACTTTGATTCCCTGCATATTGCAAAGGAGGTTTAGCAACAGAATCAAAGGGGCTAGGGGATAGTATCTAGATTGAAGACTTTGACAGACCTCAATATAAATACCAGTTGAACCCATTAGAAATTAAATGTCTATAGTGACTCATTTCTTAATTAACTTTGTTACCTATAAGGCAAGGAAAACAACACCATGTCCCTCATTTGGATTTGGGAGAAAGATAAAGAAATATTGTTTGTGAAGAACTAGAACACAGAAAAACAGATAAAGATTTACAATGGAAAGTTTACAAATGAGCAAGTACTATCTATACCTTCAGAAATACATAGTAACTATATGGTAAGGCCCATCTCTGAAAACCCCACACGTTTCTTGCAGGACATAGAGAAACCAATCTTCAACTGACAAGAAAAAATTTTCCCTGCTGGCTGGCTAGCTTCCATAGTTCTAGAAGATGCTAAGCAAGACATTATGGGAGGAAAGAAATCACTGATATTACCCAGCACTGACCTTACGTGTTACAGTATCAACCTGCCAGGCAAGATAGATGTACAATTATACAAAGCTGTTTGTGGAGGTAACCAAAAGCCTTCTTGATTGGATATGAGGGAATTCATGCCTGGTATGAAAACATGATCAAAATCTATGGGTAGGGCTGTCATAGGCCCACGATTAGAACCTACTGATATTGTTTTGCTAAATAGTCATGTTGTCATACTGCTTTTTAAATATTTATGTTTGTATCCATAGATTTGTACTGTTCTCAGCCTTGGTCAGAGACATTTCTTATTGCAGATGGTACTGGATAATGCAGAAATTCATCATTCCTTGAAGTGCTTAGAATAAGAGACTGTGAGTGCTCAGTCATAGAGGGAACATCCATATCAACTTTTCAACCCCAATCTAATGCTCAGAGAACATCATGGATGAGATAGTCATAAGAATAAGAGGGTGGTAACTGTCAATAGTCAGGCCTGGATAGTTACAACAGATGTTGGATGTGAAAGCTCTCACTTCTGGAGAATGGAAGGGACAATTGGACAATAGGATGACCTTCACCAGAGGGACTAGTCAAGAGAAAGGCTCTAGGTGTTCTTAAAATGTATATAATATCTCTAGATTGGCTACATATTTATAATGAGAGAGTTAAAAGAAATACAGGGAATTCTGTAGTTCAAATTTCATGTTTTAAAATGCAGAAAACAAGGTACCACTCAGAAACGTAATCTGCCCAAAGCCAAACCGGAAATTTAGATGAAGGTATTCAGAATGATTAAAAGAGAATCCCACACAACTTGTACTCACAGTCACTGGATTAGATAGTTTGTATCTTTCTTTAAAGGATTATGAAGACATGATAACATCACAGGATGTTTGAGAGACAGGAATATCATACCAGGAATGTGGATAGGACTTTTCAGAATTACCCATCAAATTTTGACTTTAAACTCATTAACAAACCACTCAAAACCAAAATTTTCTTATATATAAAATGGATGTTATAATTGGTTTAGGAAGTGTTTTTAAGTTTTTTTTAAATGTATTATTTACTTTAAAGACCCTAGAGACTCCAATTGAAAACTCTTATAACCAATAATCCCTTTCAGGAAAGTAGCATGAAACAAAATTATCATATAAAATTCAGTTGCCTTTTTGTACACCAATAAGAAATTCGCAGATAAAGAAATTGGGAAAAGAATCCTATTCACAATAAACGCAAATAAAGGAAGAAGGCTAACTGAAGCAATGCAGCAAAATTGTGATCCAGTATTCCACAGTACTACTAAAACCATCATAAATTTCCCATGGAACACAAAAACACCCCTACCCCCATAGCCAAAGCATCTCTGATCTAAAAAGCAATGCTAGAGATGTCACAATACCAATTTCGGGTTGCACTTCAGAGCTGTAGTAAACCCAAGCAACCAATCAACATACCAACCATGGCAGCAACAGCAAACGTGGTGCTACTTTAACAGACACACATCAGTTGAGGAAAAATGGAAGAATAAGAAGCATGAACACATTAGTATAGATAGTTGATTCTATACAGAAACAGTCATTGGAGAAAAGACTTCCCATGTCACAAGTGCTGGGAGAAGTGGCTATCCACATGTAGAATGAAAATAGATCCCTATGTCTCAGCCCACACAAAAATTATCAGAAAACAGATCAAAGATCTTAACATAAGACTCAAGCCTTTAATAATATTAGAGGGAAACACTTCAAGATATAAGCGTAAGCAAAAACTTTGTGAAAAAGACCCCCATAAACCAGGAAATAATAGCAAGAATTACTACAGAGGATAACATTAAACACAAAAGCAAAAGAAATAATGATAGAACAAAGTGTATAGAATATAATAAATTTTCACTTCTGTATACTTGACAAGAGATTAATATACATAACATATAAATAAATTAAAAACCAAATCAACAAATAAGTCAATCATTCCATAGATAAATTAATTAAGTACACAGTTTTCAAAAAGAATATAAATGTCAATTAGCTACATAAAGGAATGTTCAACAGCTTTGGCCATCAGAGAAATGCAAATCAAAACTCCATTGACATTTCACTTCACCTGGTTCAAGGAAACAAATAAAAGCAAATACTGCTGAGGCCTGGGCAAATCAAATTCTACTTTGCTAGTGGGTAGAATGAAAATTAGTGCAGCTACTATAGAAATATATGGAGATTCCTCAAAAGCACATAAAAAGTGGGGCAGGACTACATATGACAAGAATGTAGAAGAGGGGGCAAGAAAAGCTAGGACAAGAGATGAATAGAAACAAAGTATACTGGCAATGTATGTATTAAAGTGTCATCAGGAAACCATTGCTTTGTATGATAGATTAAAAATTAAGAAAAACAGTAGAAACAGCAAACTACCAAATGAAAACAGAGTTACCATTTAATCCACATTTAGAAGGAATCAAAGTTAGCACATAATAGAGTTGCTTACCTATGCTTATTGCAGTATTGTTCACAATGCCAAAGTCAAAGCATCAGCCTAGGTACCCTCAACAAATTAATGGGTAAAAATATGCTTTGTAACTGTGTACAAAGTCATCTTAACCAGTCATAAGAAAAGGCTGAGGCCAAGATGTTTGCAAGAAACTGGATAGAATGAGATATCATCTTTTTTTTTTTTTTTTTTTTTTTTGGTCTTTTTTGAACAGGGTCTCTCTGTAGCCCCAGCTGTCCTGGAACTAACGCTGTAGACCAGGCTGGCCTTGAACTCACAAAGATCTGCCTGCCTCTGCCTCTCAAGTGCTAGGATTAAAGGCGTGCGCCACCATGCCTGTCTGTGAGATATCAATGAACCGGACTGAGAAAAAGGAAGTCCTATCCCATTTCTTCCCTCATTTGTTTAATCTAGGAACAAACAATCAGAAGTAGCAGGGGAAAGGGCAAGAGCTCATGGAGAAGACCACTCATTTATAAGATTAGTATGTATTAATAGGAATCCAGGAGACTGCCCCAAATAACTCAGACTACTGTCATAGCCCTTGATTGTCTCTCAGACCTTGAAAGTAAGACCCTATTGCTGAATGTAAGGTGCAGTTTGGACACAGGACTTGGAGCAACAGAGATAAAACTGACCAGGAAGCCACCTCTCTGAAGGCTTGCTCCAGTAGTTGTGGAGGACACTATGCAATTGGCTAAGGGAAAACATAACTTGATGGCACAGACCCAGATTTAATGCCTAATAACCACAACAAGGACCAGCATAGCAAATTATATCAGGGAATTAGTGGCACTTTTATCTGGGGAATAATAAACAGTTATCTAATTGGAGTTAAAATACACTCAGTGGGAGGGAACTCGCAAGCGGTACTATAAACATAGCCAAATACACCTGGTTGGAGAGGTCATAAACCTTACAGAAAACTTGAAGGCTGCCACATCCCTAAGCAAAAGAAATTTCTTAGTATGTGCTAAGGATGGATCCTCATATTTACAGATTAGTATACCCATCACCATTTAGCAAAGAAGCTTCGTTTGCAACAGATGGAGACTATTACAGAGTTCCACAACTGGTCACACAGAGAGATAAAGTGTCTTGTGAAATTCCCAACCGTAGGTGACATATCTACAATGTAACCTCTACATCTAAGACTAATGAAACATATTGGAACAAGGGGTATCAACTCTCATCAATGATGTTCCCTCATGGAACAGAAGGCAAGGAACTCAGGCTTAGGGAATATTGCAGAAGATGTATGAAGTACACAAAATGTCAATATATATATATATATATATATATATATATATATATAATAAGATGTAAAATTAAGTAAGACATTTTTTAAGAAAGAACATTTAATAATCTGGGTGTTGAAGAAGATGCTCAGTGGTTAAGAAAGAGCACTGGTTGTTCTTGCAGAGGACCAGGATTCATTTCCCAGCACCTACACAGTGGCTAATAGCCATCTGTAACTCCAGTTCCAGGGAATCCAAGGTCTTCTTCTAATCTCTTCAGGTACTGCACAACACAGGCACACTAACAAACATGCAGGCAATACACTCATACACATAAAATTAAAATCAAAACTTAAAAATAATAAACTGTATGGGCTTGGAGAGATGGCTAAGGCGGTTAAGAGAGCCGACCGCTCTTACAGAGGACCCGGGTTCGATCCCCAGCACCCACAATGGCGGCTGAGAAACGTCGAATCTCTCCAATTCCAGGAGAACCTCCAGTTCCAGGTGAAATCCAGACCCCTCTTCTGACCTCCGCTGCATTGCAACGACACGGGTGCAACAGACTTGCAATGCCAACAGACATTCATACACATACAGAAATAAATAAATGGTAAAAAAATTTAAAAATAAATAAATAAAGAAATAAAAATATAATAACTGTAAAATTAAAAAGTATTATTTGGACACAGTGTGGGCTCCAAAGTGAAGCTGATTCTGAGTACTGTCTTCCAAATGAGCAGAGCAGTAGGTACAAAAAGCATCCACATTCCCTGCGCTGCAGTCTCTCTGCATTACTACTCCACATCTCCACTTCCCTGCAGGCAAGATTACTGCAGCACAGGCTGAGGTATGGGAATAATCACAACTAACATAGGTTACAGCGACCGCGTATCTAAGAACTAGCTTATTTGCTGCAAATGGATGTTAAAGCATCTAGTCCTTTGTCACCAGTAAAATAAACATAAGACCTGTCCTGCAAGGACAGGGTTTCATCTGGATGATCAGTGTTCAACAGGCCAACTCACTCCTTAGGGTTAAAAACGGGTCTTCTCTAAAAACAAGAGAGCTGGCAGATCCAATCAGTATCTTGAAATGTAAGATGGGCTCAGGTCACATCCTCATCTCCATTTCAGAGCACGGGTGGAGCAGGAAGAAGCTGGATCTGATATTGTCTTTGGCATATGCTTTCCATGCCACGTACCCCTGCCGACACTTCAGGCAGCAGCTCACTCTGGTTTCCTGTCTCTCACTCAGCCACCTTGCCTTCAGGAATGTGTGCTGATTAAGTGCCACAGCTGGGAACTCAGTTGGCTGGTTCATGAGGTCATTGAATGTTCAAAGTCCGCCTTTGAACCTCACATTGAACCCTTGAGGATGAAACCTTGAGAAGCTTCATTGATGTGGCCACTTCCTCTTATTCTCTTCACTATTGTTGGCAACAGCATCTATATTACCCAGGGAGGCCATTCCTCCTCATGTCGGATGTCCTGTTATGTGCCCAAATGCTGTCTGTATAACTTATCACTAGTCACAAATAGAAGGGGGAAGGAAATGCATATTTATTGGGATCTTACTTAACATCAGATCTTCAATACATTATCTCATTTAGTTGACAACAATAGCACAAGGTGGAAATTTTTATTGTCCCTTTACTTATAGTGAATACAAGTATAATCCACCGTAATTTATATCCACCATTATACAGCTGAGCCAAGAATATGATTCAATTTTTACCTCCAAAGTTGTTCTTTCTATTCCATTGTACTCTACCCTGACAAAATTCCTTCCAAGCACACACAAATTGGTCTTTCCTTTCACTTGACACATATATTCATGCATGTACATAAGCACCTATTTTTTGCACTTAACAGTAAGTTTAGGATCCTGAAGACAACAGAAAGTGGAAATCAGTACCCTCAGGATTATGTAAAAATAATATACATATGCTAAAACCTTTAAATAAACAGTTACAGTTTGGCTAAAAAACATGATGACAGGAGAAGTTTAAAGTAATAGAACATAGAAAAGAAGCAGAAATCATCACTGGGGAATGCTTCCAAAGAGGTGTCTTAGCAGAGATCCTCAGGAAGCATTGACATAACAGTGTTGGGGCTGTGCAGAGGGTTCAGTAAATGTGAAGATCAGGATATAGTAGAGAGCATTTGATGTTGGGTAATTTAAAGTTCTGTAAATAAAATGGAGAGAATCGTATAACAGCATTGCAGTTTCTAAGCTATTCCCAAGGTAACCAAAGAGGGGGCCAACAAAATGAAAACCAGGATCTTTCTTGTTTGCCCCCGTTTGCACTACTTACAAAACAAAAAAAATACATGCAAGAGAGATGAGTGTCACAGCACAGGTTAATACTCAACAGTTAATGCTATCCATGAGCCTTGGCATATTAATTGATAAAGTTCGGAGAGGGGTTTGGAACCCAAGGAGTCTCCAGAATGGCTCCAATGACTGATTAATTTGGGGGTTAAACATGGAAGGGCTGTTCTCACCTAGTAGGGAAGCAGAGGAAAGTACAGTCCAGAGACAGAAGACAGCATTCTCAGACAGGCTTTGTAGGATGCTTTCTTGAGAAAATAATAATTAAATCTTTAGTCATCTTCAATTCTGTATTTACTTGAATAGACTTTTCACAAGTCAGCAAAAAGATTCAAAATGGTATCATAGTGTTCATACTAGAATTTATAATTCCATTCATGAAATGGTCCCCAGTTGACGGTATAACACACACACACACCACACCACACACACACACACACACACACACTAAAGCTTGAAGAAAATAAAATTGTAAAAAGAAATAGATATTTTAGCCTGCAATAAAATGGAGGTGGAATTCATTATCATGAAGTTCTATAGGCTTGGTCTTTTCCTGTCTCTCTCCTATCCAGTTCAAAAACTAGCTCACAGATTTTGTTCTTACAGACGGTCAAAATGTTTGTAAAATAAAAATGAAAAAATACTTTTGTGAGTCGGGTTAAAGCGTAGCTTTCTCAGCTGGAAAATCTGTTAGGATATCTTACAGTAAAGCTCACCTCTGGACTTGGTCTAAGTTTGAATCATGCTCTATCATGTACCACCTGTTTCTCTTTGAGAAGTTATGCTTAACTTCTAAGTAATACTTGAGAATTGTACCTTTTTACAGAAAGTAATATGACATAAGAAGGTAAATCGTTTATGACAGGGGGGGCTAGTTACATACAAGTTCATATAAATATTAGCTAAAATTATAATTATTAAAGGTCAACTTTCAAAAATGATGAGAATAATTCACTTAAAATACAAAGTTATTTCATGATAGAGCTTTAATTCATCAATAGAAGAGCAGGGCTGCTAAGTATTATCTAGCCAGTCCGCGACCCTTTAACACTCAAGCCATTCCCGACAGGGCGACTTAAATATGCCGCTGCCCCTACTGGGCCCCCGTAGCCTTATTTAACTGATGGAGAATCCTTACTGGAACAGAATTTTATGAAAATTTCGACTTCACATTGCTTTAATCGCTCCATACATTTTACAATATTGTACACTTGTTTTCCTTCCCCCAAACAGATTGCGCCTCCCGTTGGAATAGTGTGCTTTAGGTATAGCACAGTTTTCCCCTGAGATATAGGTATATGATGATTCACTCTTTAAGTATAGGTTTATAATTGTTCATAATTTTGTTTCATTGTTTGAAAATGCTAGGATTCTTAGTGATGGTCAGCGTTAAGAGAGCTTGCTGCTCATTCCAGAGGATCCAAGTCCAGTTCCCAGCAAAACCTGGTAGAGCCAGCACACCACTGCTGAAACTCTAAGCTCTTGAATTGGACACCCTCTTCTGGCCATCTGTACACTACACACACACACACACACACAAACACCACACACAAACACACACACACAAACACACACACACCAGTTTTTTTTTCCTTATTTTTTTTTCTTTTTTTAAATTTTTATTTCATACATCATTTTCCCAAATCAGTTCAGGGGCCAGCCCATAATAAATTTCCCTTCCCTTTCCCCCACCACACCCCATCCCCAAATCATGCATCTGCCATAAATGTCCGGCATCTTTCTCTCATTTTTTGTTTTTCATTTTTTAACGTAAGTAAATAATTTTAATGAGTTTTTTTTAAAGGTGATGGGTTTAATTGCTCTTTTGACTGTAAGTATACTGTGTACTCGATGTATAAACAATCAGTGCATAAAGGTATAAAAGAGAAGTAAAATTACAAGTAATTCATCTGAATGCACCAGTATTAGCCATTCATAGAGATACAGACTTGGAACTACACAACACCATCTGATCTGTAATCTGAAGTTTTTCTTATTTTAATTGTTTTATCATTGTCAACTTTTCAAGTTTAACTTACCACCTACTTTCAGGCGTGGTAATTAATGTATGGGTGGAAGGTAAATATTCAGATTTTATGGTAATATAAAATTAAAAGAAAAAATCTGAATCTTGAACATAATAAGAAAAAAGAAAGAAATGCTTGGATGAACGGATCAATGAATAACCAAGTGTTTACATACGCATGATGCTTTGGTGTATGATTTTTACAGTAGGATCAATATGGATGTGACATTGCATGCATTTCAAAAGCTTCTAAGAAAGAACTGTGTAATTTTTGTCAGAAAATGGTGGAATTTTTAAAAAACCACAAAGAAATGAGACCACTTACCAACTTAGACATGTTTCAGCGTTTTAAGTTTTTTAATTTTTTTTTTTTTTTTTTTTTTTGGTCTTTTGAGACAGGGTTCCCTGTAGCCCCAGGTCTGTCCTGGAACCATCTGTAGACCAGGTGGCCTTGACTCACAAGATCCACCGGCCTCTGCCCCCTCCCAGTGCGAGATGAAAGGTGTGGCGCCCCATGGCCTGGCCAAGCAGTTGTTAAGTTTAAACAATGTAAGATCCATAAAACATCATGTACCCTATAAACATTTACATTTTTATATTTGTATGATTCACCAAAATAATTTAAATTAAAAAACAAATAAAAAAAAAATAAAAAAAAAAAACTTTTTTAAATAAAATATAACAGTTAAAGTTCTTGTGAACTTTACAAATGAAGTCTAGAAGATTTACAAATCAATAGTAAATTTTTGTTCTATTCTAGATTGCCTCCTTATAACAAACCCACAGCCCAGCATTACCCCTAATGCAAGAAACAACTGAAGTGTTCCCCTTAAAGTCAGGAACCTGCAAGGCTGCCCCCCTACCCACACTCCTCTTCCAATATAGTGCTGAAATGCTTGCAAGAGCAATAAGACGAAGAAAAAGGAAATGAGAGGATACTAATTTGGAAAAGAGGAAGTCAAACTATCCCTTTTTTGCAGATGACATATATTTTAACCTAAAGGATGCCAAAAGCTACCAGAAAACTCCTAGAAACCAATCAACAGGTTCAGTAAAATGCAGGATACAAAGCTAACTTAGAAAAATTGGTAGACTTTTTTAAATGCCAATAACAAGCAATTAGAGAAAGAATACAAGGAAACTTTCCCATTTTCCCACTCATGATAGCCTCCAAAAAAAATAAATAATTATCTAAGGAAACAAACCTGACAAAACACATAAAAATCTCTACATGAATAATTTAAAAATCCCTAAGAAGAGATTGAAGAAGACACTTGAGGCGTGAGGGAAGGACCTCCCATGCTCATGGATTGGAAGAATCAATATAGTTAAAAAATGACCATCCTGCCCAAAGTAATTTACAGAGCTAATGCAAATCCCAATTAAAATCCCTAGGAGCTTCTTCATAGACCTAGAAAAAAAATTCTAAATTTCATATGGAAAAACAAAAGACATCCAGATAGCCAAAGCAACCCTGAGCAAAAAAGCAATACAGGGGAAATCTCCATACCAGACCGGTCAAACTATTTTATAGGGGTATAGTCATAAAAAACAGCCTGGAATTGGCAAAAAACAGACCAGTAGGTGAAGGAACAAAATTGAAGATTGGAACTTGGCACATCCAAATTCAGCCATCTCATATTGGACAAAGGGCCAAGAAGACTCATAAGTAAAGAATAGCAGCTTCAGCAAATGGGGCTGGCAAAACTTGGATCACCAATTTGTAGAAGAATAAAATTAACCCGTCCTTCCTCAACCTGTACAAAAAATCAACTCCAAATAGATCAAAGTTCTCAACCTAAAACATAAAACCCTGAAGGTGAGACAAAAAAAAGTTGGCACGAACCTACAATACATAGGCCTAGGAAAAGACGTTTCTAAATCAAACAGCAGCTGTGGAAACAATAAGTTCAACAATTAACAAATGGGAACCTTATTAATTTCCAAAACTTCTGTGCAGGAAAAGAAGAACAATCAAAGAAGTGAAAGAAAACCCATAGTTGTAGGAAACCTTCACCAGTGACACATTGTGATAGAGCAATAACATCCAGAGTGTATAAACTACTTCAAAAAAGGAGGAAGAAAACAAATGACCCAAACCTCAAAAGATGGAGTAAGAGAGACTGAACAGACTTCATTTCACAGAGAAGGAACTAAAGATTGCTGAGAACATCTTAAAAAGTTTTCAACATCACGAAATTAAGGAAATGCAAAGTAAAACCATCTTAAGAATTCATCTTACTCTGGGAGGACTAGCTAGTATCCAGCAAACAAAGATAATACAATGCTAGAAGAAGTTGTGAGGATATGTCTGGGGGGAATTGCAAACGCCGGCAACCACCACCTAGGGAAAGCATGTGGAGAACCCTTAAAAAAAAAAAAAAAAAAAAGCTGGGCGTGGTGTGCACGCCTTAATCCTAGCACGCGGGAGGCAAGGCTGGTGGATCTTTGGTGAGTTCAAGCCCAGCCTAGTGTACAGAGTGAGTTCCAAACAAGCTTGGGGCTACAGGGAGACCTGTCCTTGAAAGACCCAAAAAAAGAACTGAAAATGAACCTATCAATTTACCCAGTTCAAACCACTCTGGGTATCTAACCACAAGACTCATCCTATTGCAGAGATACATGCACATCGGTGTTATTGTAGCTCTCCTTACAATAAGAGCAAAGAGCTGGAAGCACCCAAGTCTCCTTCAAACCGACAAGTGGAAATAGAGAATAAGTTGCGACACATCTACACAATGGGAATTCTATGCAGCAGTAAATAAAGAGAACATCATGAAATTTGCTGGCAAGATAAATGGATGGAAATTTGAAGCCATTATGCTAAGTGATTAACAGTCCCGAAAAACAAATGATGAATGTATCCCGCAACTGGGGATGCTAGCAGTAAATCCCTAGTTGAAAGGCACTGAGCAAGCGTTAATGTTATATTTCTTTTTATCTGAAAGCAACTGTGCCTATTATAACGTGAATCCCGTACCCAGCTCTGGAATTAACTTACCACTTTTTTTAGACTTTGTATTGTGGTATATGGGTGGAGGGTATACATTCGTATTTTAAGAGTAATATAAAATTAAAGGGAAAATATGAAACTAAACATATTTTGAATTAAACTTAGAGTGTGATTTTTAGAGGTCATAATTTGGTATATATATATTATATATATATATAAAATTAGAATATAAATTATATATTAATTATATAATATAATATTATATAAAATATATAGATATTGGCATATTTGGAGCAGTACAAAGGGGAGGGATCAGCAACGAGAAAAGGACTGGATCAAAGAACTGACGAAACAAGTAACTTCTGCCCAAAAACAATAAACCTCTGCAGAGAAAAAATTTAAAAGGACTGATAAATAGATGTAAGACATGTATAGCAGAATGCAATGGGAACTGGGGGGGGGGTGGGGAAGCAGGGAAAAGGGAGGTGAGTCTGGATTGGACTGGGAAATGATGTGTGAAATCACAAAACATCAATAAAATATTTTAAATAAAATAATTTATGGAAAACCTAAACAACCAGACATGCATATGAAGTTTTGAATTTTACCAGATATAATCAATGTGATTCCCCTTCATTTCCTTGATGGGTGGAGGACATTGTACCATGGTAAGAGTGCAAAATGAGCTCTGGAGATGGGGTGTCATGTGAAACCCACAGTTCTGAAGTTGTCAGTGCCTCTATGAAAGCTGAGAAGTGTCTGAATGCCTGATGACTTCTGGCCATCACCAGACTGTCCATACCTGTGAAAAATGGGATGAAGTCTGGATAAGAAGCAAGGGACAGAATGGGGACAAGGTCATATTCACTCCCATTAGGAGTTGTCTTCAAATAGCCTGATCCTCTCTGTATTGTCTCTCTGTCTGTTCCTTACACATCTGTCCCTGCTACCCGAAACATTCCTTGGGAAGTGGAACAGCACCATACTCACAACTCTATCTCAAAGTTCCTCACCCAGTGGACAATATGTAACACTGCATAATGATGCAACAACAATGTAGGGCAGCCTCACCCAAAGCTAATTGCTTAACTGAGGGGTTTTCATGTACTTGGAAGGTCACCAACCAAATCTTTCACAGCATGGAGGGAGATAACTCAACTTGAACTCACCTATCTTCTTCAACTATTTTCCACTGTCCATTTCTTGATGAAGTTTGATGGATTGGAAGGCAATATCATTTTTTTGGTGCTTTTAAATTTGGTGTGTATGTGAGTGTGTGTGTGTGTGTGTGTGGTGTGTGTTGGTGTATGGAAATGTAATGCATACTGTGTGCACATCCATCTGTATGAGTTTCGGAGTGTATATGTCATAAAGCATATTTTCAGGTCATCATTTCTGGATGACCTTTGGTGTTGGTCCTCCCCTTCCCCCTTCTTTTCAGACGAGATCTCTAATTGTTGAATTTTTCTGCATTGTACACCAGGCTAGCTCCCTAGCTTCCAGTGATCATCCTATCTTCTATCTACCTGTAGGAGAGATGGGAACACACACACACACACACACACCCACTCAGATTTACACAGGTCCTGGCTATTTACACTTAGGTCTACCTGCTTGCACAGCAAGTTTTGCACTGCCAAGCCTTTCCTCATCTGCACCACCACCAGCCTTTTTCTCTTTACTTCCTTTTTTCTCTCTCCCTCTCTCACTCTTTCTTCTCCACTCCTATTTCTCAGATGTTTTTGTGCTTTTCCATTTGATGACACAACAACACCACAAGAATGTTACAACCCTGTGTTCAGTCCATCCTTTTATTTTTAATTATTTCATTTATTTTTTGAATTTTATGTGTATGGATGGTGTGTTGTTTACATGCATTTAAGCCCACTCATGTGCAAAGCGCATGAAGGTGTGAAGAGGCATCAAATCCTCTGGAGTTAAGGACAGTTTGTGTTTATTCCCCATGTGGGTGCTAGCACTTGAACCTGGTCCTCTACAAGAGCAGCTTAAAACCACTGGAGCCATCTCTCCATCCCTTCAGTCCATTATTTAAAGATTTGTAAACTTAAGCTTGACTGTATTGTTTCCTTATTTGTTTTTTGGTATAGGAACTTTTTTAATTCCATTGTTGTCCAGTCTCCAAGTTTATTGATTAAAAATGATCAACTAGACGTACCACTAAAAAAAGAATTGTCTGAGACCTCTCATTCTCCTCTGATGAAGTAATATAAGGTAAGGCATGAATCATTGAATTTCTAACAGGTTTTCCAATAATATTGATCCCAGAGAACAGCTGGCTGGGGCAATGTGCCCTACTTTGTATTACCATAAATATTTCGAAATAAACTATCGGGAATTTCAATGTCAGAGTCATAGACGAAAGGAAGAATAAAATGTGTTCTATGTTTGTATCAAATTCTTTTGATGTGAATCAGTTTTACAGCAAATCCTACTGTGGTTGGAAAAGATTCACAGTCGTGGCAATTTCCCTATTGTTTTGGTATGTTCACCAAGAGCATTCCCTGCAGGATTTTATGCTTCACCACATATTTATTTTTTTCACCTAATTTTAATACATGAACAGTGAACTGAATCAAGATTGGTAAGTAGAAGAGATTAACCTAGATTCCAAATCCCACCTACCTTAACAGTACTTCTCTTTCCTAAATGGCAGAACCAGTCACACACTGCCTTCCTTTCATTTCTCAACAAACTTTCAGCTTAAAGCAATGTTTTCAAGGCCACTTAAAATTCCTTGTCCATCCTATTCCACTCTTCACTTCCATTTCCATTTTCCTGACTTCCACTTGAAGGAAAACTGTTTTCTCTACCAATTAATGCAGTAGAAACTCCAAATGTTTGATATTGAACACACAATCCAATGCTTCATTATGCTCTCTTGATTTGAATAGAGAAATTGTTATTCCTGTAGGAGACCAAAACATTCTGTAGAGGATAGAGTTACTGAGTTGCAACCCTGAATGGATACCACAAGGTTGCAAGACTCCATTAAGAAAAGGTAACTGTGAGTATGAATACCTCAGAATGCCTAAGGAGAGTTTATGGGAACTTGTGTCATGAATAAGAATTGTGTATTCACTTCTCTAGCACACTTCAAAATCTCTGGCTAGAGATTTGCTTTAAAGGGTCTTCCTGAATTAATGGTGCCATTCTCTGTGCAGAGATTCCAAACTGGTAGGAGGTTAAGTCTTTATTGTCTAAGGTCCTGAAGCCCTGTTTTAGGTATTCCTTCAGAAAAAGAAAAAAAAAAAAAAAACAAAAAAAAAAAACAAAAACCCTTGGGACTGGAGAGAAGCCTGCGGTTAATAGCACCGACGCTCTTGTAGAGGACCCGGGTCGATCCACAGCACCCACAGGCGGCTAAAAACCGTCCTGTAACTCCCAATTCCAGGAGAAACTCAGTTCCAGGAATCCGAGACCCGCTTCTGACCTCGCGGCAATTGCACGACACAGGGTGGCACAGACCTGCATGCAGAACGTACATGAATACACATACAAAGATAAAATAATATAAAATAAAAAAAGAAAAAAAAACCCACAAATGTGATTGTCAAAATTTTAGAATCCTCATGTATCCTGCAGGCAGTTATCAATTTTATAGCAATAATAAATAATATTTTCTTTGAAGGGGTGGCAGATATGAAGAAATAATTAGGCAAAAATTAACAGATGAACATTGAGGTAAAGAGGTCTGATGAAGACATAGCCTCAAATTAAAAGGTACCAATGGTATCGAAGCATCAGTCACAGACAGCAAATGATTGATAATCATTTGGAGAGAGTGAGATCCATTCCCAGTGCCTTCAGTTCAGTAAATTAGGTCACTGCAGATTCATAACTTGGATACTATGCAAAGTCAACATTCTTTTTTAACAGGGAAATTATTTTATTTTTTTTGTTCTATTTATTATTTGTGTAGGTTGGTGTCTATGTGCTAAAGTAATGTAACAACATAGCTATAAGTTGGTCCTCAACGTGATAAAAATCACAAAAACTTTAAAACAAAATCTGAGACACTGGGGCCCATTTCACATGACATATTTGAACCTGTTTGTAGGATGATTTTGAGTTTTGATGCTGGCATCTAGAATTCTCGCAATCTCCTATTGCGTGATGCTTGAACTTGAGACCATAAGTGAGATAAGCACTGAAAAAAAGAGAGCTAGAGAGACCCATGTGAGGGGCAGACTTTCAGGACTTCAGTGACATAGGGAAGAGGACACGGAGTCAAATCAAAGTCTCTGGGACGTTGAGAGTTTGCTTTAACAATGTTGACAAAATAAACAACCAAATCCCATTTTTTGCCAAAATTCTTCTTTCCCAACCTCTGAAAACTCCCATCTGCCTTGATTGTGGAGAGGACCAAATTTCACTGATGGAAAGTTGTACAATCTCTTGTCCTTATCCTCTACACTGTGCTTTATTTACAATTTACTTCCTCACAGTGGGCATCTCAGTCCCATCAGCTACTTTGCTATTTTATTTATTTATTTATTTTTATTTTTTCTATTACTTTTTGTCATTTTTTTTAACAATAGTAATAAGTTAGAGTACAAGTATCCTTCATGTAAACCAATTTGCAGGCAGTTTGTGCCCAACCCACACAGACCCAAGGGTCCCACCATCCAACTGGGGGCTTGTAATGTTCAATCAAGTTGATCAGATAGTGTCCAGACTATATTGCTGTAGTTCACCATTCATCCCCTCACAGCCCTTAATTCTACCAAGCCCCCTCCTTCCACAGATTGTTTCCTAGGCCTTAGAAAAGGGGCAACAGGTGGACGAGAGAGCCAAAACAGTCTACTTTCTCTGGAGCTGTCATGTTGGATTCTGGTCAATTTCTGGCTGTTTCCTTTCATGGTAGATAGTTTGGTCCCAGGAATAATCTTTCGATCCTACTAATGAGCACAGGCAATTAGAGATATAGGTATTTAAACAGTACTAATTGTTTATGGTAGGTTACTTTGGTATAGACCACAGATTTGGATAGTATGTTAATCTATGAATTACATTTTTATTTTTTTTCTGTAATATATGACAAGGTCTACTGTGGCTTATAACCCATCCCCTAACCACTAAGGATGTAAGCTTGTGGCAAAATCAGCCGTGAGTTATTCCTCCAAGGAAGAGAGCTAATAGCCAATTAGATTTGGGAATAATACAGACATATGGCTGCCACTGCTGCACAGGCAGTTCAAGGAAGGTGAGGTGTAGCTGATGCTGACGGAAGAGTCTTCCTTGACTCAGGAGACCTATAATTGCTTTATTGGTTTAGTGGCTTTGTAAATATGTGTATATTAAGTACGTGGGTTTGAAGGTCCTGATAAAAACAGTAATGCACTTAAGTTAATTGGAAATATAATTGTTGTTGTCCCCACACTTGTTGTACTTAAAATCTGTATAACAATAACTTTGAAATTGGTGCACAATACAAAATGTTCTCGTATAAAATTTTTCTGTTGTACAGTAGCATCTTGTAGCATTCGCTTTTACCTGTAGGATGATTTAAAACTTAAGAAATTAAGTTTGCTATTTTAATTTTATTCTTATTTTTTTTATTATTTTTGGATGTGTATGAATGTATTGTTTGCAAACGCAGGTCTGTGCACCCGTGTCGTGCATGCCGCGGAGGTCAGAGAGGGTCTTCAGATTTCCCCTGGAACGGGAGTTCCCTGGAATTGGGAGTTACAGACGGTTCTTAGCCGCCAGGTGGGTGCTAGGGATCAAACCCGGGTCCTCTGCAAGAGCGTCGGTGCTCCTAACCTCGAGGACTATCTCTCCAGCCCTAAGTTTGTCAATTTTAAAAAAGGCAACAGGTCCCTTTATTTTTCACAGGCAGAGACCTAGATGTCCCTTCAAGTCGTGTTTGGGGTGTCCTATCCAGCTTCAGGGAAATATAACTTAGAAGGAAAACCCTTCCTGCCCTCAAAAAAGGTCACTGCCTGAAAGACATTTAATAGAAAACAGTAGAAGAATTGATATGAACCCCTTAAAAAAAAAGAAATATGACATCAGAACGTTGCAGGCAAATGGATGGAAACTAGAAGCTTTTATGCTAGGTGAAGCAACACAATCCCAGAAAAAACAAACGAAATCTGGAGTGCCCCATTTGGGGATCCTAGCACCAAATCCTTATTTGTAAGGCAAACTGAGTATTATTTTTATTTTTTGGAATCTAATGCCTGGTGCTACCATAAAAAGTAATGAAAATATACATCCTACGTCTCATAATTTAGAAATGTAAAGTAGTATTTCATTTTGCCTGCATGCAACTCTACCATCAAAATGTGAATACCTGAACAACGTTTTGGATTAGCCTATAGTTTATTTTTCAGGATGTCATAATTTTGGTTTAGGTGGGGAGTATATACATGCCATACTGGGATATAGGAAATTTAAGGGAAAACAAACAACAAAGACTTTGTTTAAAAAAACTGACTGAAACATTAAAATTCTGCCCAACAACAGTAGACGTCTGCATTGAAAGTTGGTAAAAAGACTGAGAAAAGGAGGCCCAAGACATGCATGGCAGAATGGACGACACTCTGGTGTGGGGGGGGGCATGGAAGTGGGAATGGGTCTAAATTGATAAGAAATTTGTATGAAATGTGCAAAAGTTCATAAAAAATTAAGAATAAAAAGCACTGATACTGTGGCAGCATTCTTTTAAAAAAAACAGTAGAAGTTCTTAATAGCAATGTTTGGTGGATGACATTTGATAGAACTGGGCTTTCTTTTGACTACCATTTACCTTCAAGTTGTCTTGGCAAATTCAAGTTTTCCAAGTTGTCTTTCCATTGAAAACTGTGCTGTGAGCACAGGCAGCAATTTTATTATCTTGGGTTGGTTTCTATTTATATTAAAATAAATGATGAGCTTGTTATATTTGAAATTTGGAAAGTTTAGGGGTGAGAAGTAATTAGCTAAATCCTTCAGCCTCATGTCTTCCTTAAATAGGTCAAATTTGCTCATCTTGAAAGCAATTTTAATTGTCAAAACACTGGCTTTCTTCATGGGTTTTTGGAGCCTGACAACCATCAAGACTTGGCAAGCAAGCCTCTACCTGCCTGGGAGGAAGTTATATTTAGTTCTGTGTGAAACTTTATTTTCCAGTTTCAGATGTACTCAACCCTTGTTGCTGAGTTCCAACACTGACACTTCCAAATAAAGAGAATTTTTGGAATTATCTTATGCCCAGTAGATGTTTTCACAAAGGTTCTCACCAAATCTAGGATAATCTGACACCAGGAGGGCCCCCACTGCTTGGAGACAGTCTATCATTGTGTGGCCAAATTAAACAAGTCCACTCTTTGTTATTCCCTAACTTGTCTGTCAGCCCAATAAGTGCCTCAAGAGAGCTGGCTTCGGCATTCAGAGTCATGGTACTAAAAGAGAGAGAGGGAAAGAGGAAAAGAATGAAGAGAACATGAAAGACAGAAGAAGAGAGAGAAAAGAGAGAGAGAAGCACAGAAGGAAGGTAGATGAAGGAAGAAAAGAAAGAAAAGAAAGAAAGAAAGAAAGAAAGAAGAAAAGAAAGAAAGAAAGAAAAGTGTAGAAGATGTGCATCCAAAGAATTTATTAAATCAGCTGGTGTCAAAATAGTAACAGAGGCAGAGAACCTTCTGCCATGACCCTTTATATCTTGGCTGCTACTAGAGGGTAGGCCCCCACATTTGGGGTGGGTCCTTCCTCACATCAATTAAGGTAATAAGGGCAATTCTTCAGCAGACACTCCCTATTTACCTGATTAGTGTTGACATTAATACCAACCATCACAAGGATTCTAAGTTGAGGCTCAGTTATTATTTATTCAGTTATGATACTGCTCCATGCAAAATGGTCTCAAAATTTTGATGTGCCCCCAGCCTTCAGTAATGGTTCCTTCTACATTTGTATAAAACTCTGGAATTTGTCTTTCTGTAAAAATTTCCTCTATATTAGAATATTCTTTTAATAAAATATCTTGTTGTTATTTTTTATTTTATATGTGTAAGTGTATTGCCTACAAGTATGTACGTGTGCCTGAGCCATAGAATACACATAGAGGTAAGAAGGTGTCAAAACTCCTGGAACTGGAGCTAAGCGGAGGGTGTGTGTAGCTGCCATGTGGTGGCAGAAAACCAAGCCCGGTCCTCAGCAGAGCAGCCAGTGCGGTGAACAGCTGACCAAACTCTCCAAACCTGGCTCTTCATGGCCCCTCCCCCTTCCTCCATAACTGTTTAAATTTGGAGAGATTGATCAGCTCTTCTGATCTTCTAATCCTTCCTGTATAAAGATAGCATGTTTTCTACTGCAACCATCTATTGTGTGGAATGCATAAGACTAGGGCTAACTTTTCCAATAGATGTATTTAATTTGGAGCTAGAGTATTGGGCACTTAGTAAATACTGAGTGTTTGAATGATGAATGAATGTAAAGATAGTATATGTTTCTAAGGTAGGATAGCACATTAGTACTCATTTGGAAAAAGATGAGCTGCGAGTCTTGTTAAAGCTCATCATGTTCCTAGTGGTTCCCCTGAAAGGGACTGTTAACATGCATTTCAGGACTGGACTTCTTAAAATTCAACCAAAATCAAGAGCAGAAAGAAACAATGCAGTAACACTTGATTGCCTGCTGGGCGTTCTCTCTGCTAGCTTTCTCCTCCACACTGTTCAGCAGTGCACGTAGGGAATGGTGCTTCCTGAAATAGACTGGATATTCCTACATCAATATCAAGGACCAACCTGGTCTAAATAATTACTCATTAAGACTTTCTTCCAGGGGAAATTATAGCTGTGGCCAAGTTTGATGGTTAAAACTAAACCAGCACAGTCCCCTTGGGCATCTATTGATCATCTTAATCCTCCACCCATGTTTATACCAATCAATCATATCATTGTAAGTTAAGTGTTGAAGAGGAAAATGTTTAGTGTCATGAGTTGTTAGGGTTCATAAAAGGACATTGGAGTTATCCTGTACTTTTCTGTATCCTGGAGAAGGATGTGGCAGCCAAGGCATCCTTAACAAATGCTGGTTCAGACCACTTTCTTTGCATTAGTGTCTATCTGTGCAGGAGCTAAGGAAACAAGAGTTTTAGAGACTCACACTGCCAAGATGCTGAAAGCCACGGGTAACAAAGAGCGAGTGGGGGCTTTGGGAAACAGTACAGTGGGTAAAAGAACTTGCTGTGCAATAGGCAACCCAACCTTAGAACCAGTCGGTACACACTAAAAAGCTGGGCATGGAACACATGTGCCGGTAAGCCCCAGTGCTGGTCATGAGGTTTGCGTGTGGAGAGTGGAAGACTAGGGGAGGCTTCCCTCCTGAGAGCCAGCCTAGCTGAAAAACAGCAAGGTCCAGGTTCAGTGAGCGAACCTTGAGTGTCTCAAGAGAACACAGTAGAGTGTGAAAAAGTGGGTCATTCAACATCCTCGTCGGGCCTTTTATACATGAGTGTTGAGTGAGCCTGAACAAGCACATGACAATATGCATGCAGTACACACACAGATACGCATGTCCTCCAGAAGCACACACACACACATACACATATACCACGAGATGCACATGTACTAACCATACAAACACAAGGAAAATAGGAGGGAGGCGCGCTGGAGAAAGAGTAGCTAAGAAGGCAGTCTAGCTGGCAAGCATGTGCACACCTGTGATTACAGGATCATGGCGTCAAAAGCTGGAAGACATTTATGCAATAGCAAAAACCAAGAAGTAAAAGAAGCAACTGTGACATCCTGCACTGAAAACTTGTGGAAGCCAAGGCCTATAAATGTGCTCACAGGGGCTCCCCAGACATCTGCCATCAGATGCTGTCTGAAGTAAGGCTGCTGCAGGAGAGTCAGAGACACCAGCAGGCAAAGGTTATTTTTATTCTTTTTCCCACTCATTTCAAGTCCGAGTGTGGGCCTCACAGTCTAAGGCATAGGGAGGTAAGGAAAGATGCTTAAAAATGAAANTATTCAGAAGAGACATTTTTAACTAACTCCTGGGTGTGGAAAGAGCTCCGGGGTTAAGAGACATGGGTGTGCTGGGCAGAGGAAGCCAAAGGATTCATATTCCCACACCTACACATGGCTAAGAGCCAGCGGGAACTCAACAGTTCCAGGGAATCCAAGGTCCTCTTCCGAAAGCGCGTCAGGTACGGCACAACACAGGCACACTAACAAACATGCAGGCAATACACTCATACACATAAAATTAAAATCAAAACTTAAAAATAATAACTGTAAGGGGCTGGAGAGATGGCCTAGCGGTTAAGAGCGCCGACCGCTCTTACAGAGGACCCGGGTTCGATCCCCAGCACCCACATGGCGGCTGAGAACCGTCTGAAGCTCCAATTCCAGGAGAACTCCAGTTCCAGGGGAATCCGAGACCCTCTTCTGACCTCCGCGGCATTGCACGACACGGGTGCACAGACTTGCATGCAGACAGTACATTCATACACATACAGAAATAAATAAAATTGATAAAAAAATTTAAAAATAAATAAATAAATAAATAAAAATAATAATAACTGTAAATTAAAAAGTATTATTTGGACACAGTGTGGGCTCCAAAGTGAAGCTGATTCTGAGTACTGTCTTCCAAATGAGCAGAGCAGTAGGTACAAAAAGCATCCACATTCCCTGCGCTGCAGTCTCTCTGCATTACTACTCCACATCTCCACTTCCCTGCAGGCAAGATTACTGCAGCACAGGCTGAGGTATGGGAATAATCACAACTAACATAGGTTACAGCGACCGCGTATCTAAGAACTAGCTTATTTGCTGCAAATGGATGTTAAAGCATCTAGTCCTTTGTCACCAGTAAAATAAACATAAGACCTGTCCTGCAAGGACAGGGTTTCATCTGGATGATCAGTGTTCAACAGGCCAACTCACTCCTTAGGGTTAAAAACGGGTCTTCTCTAAAAACAAGAGAGCTGGCAGATCCAATCAGTATCTTGAAATGTAAGATGGGCTCAGGTCACATCCTCATCTCCATTTCAGAGCACGGGTGGAGCAGGAAGAAGCTGGATCTGATATTGTCTTTGGCATATGCTTTCCATGCCACGTACCCCTGCCGACACTTCAGGCAGCAGCTCACTCTGGTTTCCTGTCTCTCACTCAGCCACCTTGCCTTCAGGAATGTGTGCTGATTAAGTGCCACAGCTGGGAACTCAGTTGGCTGGTTCATGAGGTCATTGAATGTTCAAAGTCCGCCTTTGAACCTCACATTGAACCCTTGAGGATGAAACCTTGAGAAGCTTCATTGATGTGGCCACTTCCTCTTATTCTCTTCACTATTGTTGGCAACAGCATCTATATTACCCAGGGAGGCCATTCCTCCTCATGTCGGATGTCCTGTTATGTGCCCAAATGCTGTCTGTATAACTTATCACTAGTCACAAATAGAAGGGGGAAGGAAATGCATATTTATTGGGATCTTACTTAACATCAGATCTTCAATACATTATCTCATTTAGTTGACAACAATAGCACAAGGTGGAAATTTTTATTGTCCCTTTACTTATAGTGAATACAAGTATAATCCACCGTAATTTATATCCACCATTATACAGCTGAGCCAAGAATATGATTCAATTTTTACCTCCAAAGTTGTTCTTTCTATTCCATTGTACTCTACCCTGACAAAATTCCTTCCAAGCACACACAAATTGGTCTTTCCTTTCACTTGACACATATATGCATTCATGTAAATAAGCACCTATTTTTATGCACTTAACAGTAGTTTAGGATTCACTGAAGACACAGAAGTGAAATCAGTACCCTCAAGGATTATGTAAAATAATATACATATGCTAAAACCTTTAAATAAACAGTTACAGTTTGGCTAAAAAACATGATGACAGGAGAAGTTTAAAGTAATAGAACATAGAAAAGAAGCAGAAATCATCACTGGGGAATGCTTCCAAAGAGGTGTCTTAGCAGAGATCCTCAGGAAGCATTGACATAACAGTGTTGGGGCTGTGCAGAGGGTTCAGTAAATGTGAAGATCAGGATATAGTAGAGAGCATTTGATGTTGGGTAATTTAAAGTTCTGTAAATAAAATGGAGAGAATCGTATAACAGCATTGCAGGTTCTTAATCTATTCCCAGGTACCAAATGAGGGGGCCACAAAATTGAAAACCATGATGCTTTCTTGTTGCCAGTTTGCACACTTACACCAAAAAATACATGCAAGAGAGATGAGTGTCACAGCACAGGTTAATACTCAACAGTTAATGCTATCCATGAGCCTTGGCATATTAATTGATAAAGTTCGGAGAGGGGTTTGGAACCCAAGGAGTCTCCAGAATGGCTCCAATGACTGATTAATTTGGGGGTTAAACATGGAAGGGCTGTTCTCACCTAGTAGGGAAGCAGAGGAAAGTACAGTCCAGAGACAGAAGACAGCATTCTCAGACAGGCTTTGTAGGATGCTTTCTTGAGAAAATAATAATTAAATCTTTAGTCATCTTCAATTCTGTATTTACTTGAATAGACTTTTCACAAGTCAGCAAAAAGATTCAAAATGGTATCATAGTGTTCATACTAGAATTTATAATTCCATTCATGAAATGTTCCCAGTTGACTGGTATACACACACACACACACACACACACACACACACACACACACACACACTAAAGCTTGAAGAAAATAAAATTGTAAAGAAAATAGATTTTTAGCTGCATAAAAATGGAGGTTGAATTCAATTATCATGAAGTTCTAAGGCTTGGTCTTGCCTGTCTCTCTCCTATCATTTCAAAAACTAGCTCACAGCTTTGTTCATTACAGACGTTCAAAATGTTTGTAGAATAAATGAAAAAATCTTTTTTGAGTCTTGTTAAAGCGTAGCTTTCTCAGCTGGAAAATCTGTTAGGATATCTTACAGTAAAGCTCACCTCTGGACTTGGTCTAAGTTTGAATCATGCTCTATCATGTACCACCTGTTTCTCTTTGAGAAGTTATGCTTAACTTCTAAGTAATACTTGAGAATTGTACCTTTTTACAGAAAGTAATGATGACATAAGATATATAAATCGTTTATGACAGGGCTAAGTACATACAAAGTTCATAGTAAATATTAGCTAAAATTATAATTATTAAAGGTCAACTTTCAAAAATGATGAGAATAATTCACTTAAAATACAAAGTTATTTCATGATAGAGCTTTAATTCATCAATGAGAGGGCTGCTAATTATTTATAGCCAGTTCAGAGACAATTTAAAAAATCAAGCACATTTACAGAAAGGGAGAATTAATATGAAGATGAAAAGTATGGGAAAAGTAGCCTTTTCTACTGGATGGAGAATCCTTACTGGACAGAATTTATGAAATTTCTGACTTCACATTGCTTATCTCTCCATAATTTACATAATTGTAAAATAGTTTTCCCCCAAACAGATGCTACTAAGTTGGAATAGTGTGCTTTAGGTATAGCACAGTTTTCCCCTGAGATATAGGTATATGATGATTCACTCTTTAAGTATAGGTTTATAAATTGTTAATTTGTTTCATTGTTGAAAATGCTAGGATCTTTAGTGATGGTTCAGCGTTTAAGAGAGCTTGCTGCTCTTCCAGAGGATCCAAGTCCAGTTCCCAGCACCCATGTAGAGCAGCACACCACTGCCTGAAACTCTAGCTCTAAGGAATTTGACACCCTCTTCTGGCATCTGTACACATACACACACACACACACACACACACACACACACAAACACACACACACAAACACACACACACAGTTTTTTTTCCTTATTTTTTCTTTTTTTAAATTTTTATTTCATACATCATTTTCCAAATCAGTTCAGGCATATTTCCCTTTCCCTTTCCCCCACCCCACCCCATCCCAGATCATGCATTCTGCCATAACTGTCCTGCATCTTTCTCTCAGTTTTTTTTTCATTTTTTAACGTTAAGTAATAATTTATGAGTTTTTTTTAAAGGTAATGGGTTTATTTCTTCTTTTGACTGTAAGTATACTGTGTACTCGATGTATAAACAATCAGTGCATAAAGGTATAAAAGAGAAGTAAAATTACAAGTAATTCATCTGAATGCACCAGTATTAGCCATTCATAGAGATACAGACTTGGAACTACACAACACCATCTGATCTGTAATCTGAATTTTTCTTATTTTATTGTTTATCATGGTCAACTTTTCAAGTTTAACTTACCACCTACTTTCAGGCGTGGTAATTAATGTACATGGGTGGAAGGTAAATATTCATATTTTATGGTAATATAAAATTAAAAGAAAAATCTGAACTCTTGAACATAATAAGAAAAAAGAAAGAATGCTTGGATGAAACTGATCAATGAATACCAAGTTGGTTACATACAGCATGATGCTTTGCTGTACGATTTTACAATAGAATCAATATAGATGTGACATTGCATGCATTTCAAAAGCCTTAGAGAAAGAACTGTGTAATTTTGTTCAGAACTGTGGAATTTTTAACCACAAAGAAATTAGACACACTTAACAACTTAGACATGTTCAGCAGTTTTAAGTTTTTTAATTTTTTTTTTTTTTTTTTTGTATTTTTTTTGGTCTTTTCGAGAACAGGGTCTCCCGTAGCCCCACCAGCTGTCCTGGAACTCACTCTGTAGACCAGGCTGGCCTTGAACTCACAAAGATCCACCTGCCTCTGCCTCCCAAGTGCTAGGATTAAAGGTGTGCGCCACCATGCCTGGCCAAGCAGTTTTAAGTTTTAAACAATGTATAGATCCATAAAACATCATGTGACCCTATAAACATGTACATTTTTATATTTGTATATGTCAGCCAAAATAAATTAAATTAAAAAAACAAATAAAAAAGAAAATACGCCATCTTTTAAATAAAAAATATAACATTCAAAAGTTCTTGTGACACTTTACAAATGAAGTCTAGAAGATTTACAAATCAATAGTAAATTTTTGTTCTATTCTAGATTGCCTCCTTATAACAAACCCACAGCCAGCATTACCCTAAATGCAGAAAAACTAGAAGTGTTCCCCTTAAAGTCAGGAACCTGGCAAGGCTGCCCCCTACCACCACTCCTCTTCAATATAGTGCTTGAAATGCTTGCAAGAGCAATAAGACAAGAAAAGGAAATGAGAGGAGTACTAATTGGAAAAGAGGAAGTCAAACTATCCCTTTTTGCAGATGACATGATAGTTTACCTAAAGGATGCCAAAAGCTACCAGAAAACTCCTAGAAACCATCAACAGGTTCAGTAAAATGGCAGGATACAAAGCTAACTTAGAAAAATTGGTAGACTTTCTTTATGCCAATAACAAGCAATTAGAGAAAGAATACAAGGAAACTTTCCCATTTTCCCACTCATGATAGCCTCCAAAAAAATAAATAATTATCTAGGAACAAACCTGACCAAACACACTAAAAATCTCTACAATGAATAATTTAAATCCCTCAAGAAAGAGATTGAAGAAGACACTAGCAGATGGAAGGACCTCCCATGCTCATGGATTGGAAGAATCAATATAGTAAAAATGACCATCCTGCCCAAAGTAATATACAGAGCTAATGCAATCCCAATTAAAATCCCTAGGAGCTTCTTCATAGACCTAGAAAAAAAATTCTAAAGTTCATATGGAAAAACAAAAGACTCCAGATAGCCAAAGCAACCCTGAGCAAAAAAAGCAATACAGGGGGATTACCATACCAGACTTCAAACTATATTACAGGGGTATAGTCATAAAAACAGCCTGGTATTGGCAGAAAAACAGACCAGTAGGTGAATGGAACAAAATTGAAGATTGGAACTTGAGCACATCCAATTTCAGCCATCTCATATTGGACAAAGGGGCCAAGAAGACTCAATGAAGGAAAGATAGCAGCTTCAGCAAATGGTGCTGGCAAAACTGGATTACCATTTGTAGAAGAATAAAATTAAACCCGTCCTTCTCAACCTGTACAAAAATCAACTCCAAATAGATCAAAGTTCTCAACCTGAAACCCAAAATACTGAAGGTGATACAAGAAAACATTGGCAGCAACCTACAATACATAGGCCTAGGAAAAGACTTTCTAAATCAAACAGCAGCTGTGCAGGGAATAAGGTCAACAATTGACAAGTGGGACCTTATTAAATTCAAGAGCTTCTGTGCAGGAAAAGAAACAATCAAAGAAGTGAAAAGAAAACCCATAGTTGTAGGAAACCTTCACCAGTGATACATGTGATAGAGCAATAACATCCAGAGTGTATAAACTACTCAAAAAAAGGAGGAAGAAAACAAATGACCCGCTCAAAAGATGGAGTAGAGAGCTGAACAGACTTCACAAATAAAGAAGTAAAGATGGCTGAGAAACATCTTAAAAAGTTTTCAACATCACTAATAATTAAGGAAATGCAAATTAAAACCATCTTAAGATTTCATCTTACTCTGGTAAGACTAGCTATTATCCAGAAAACAAAGGATATCAAATGCTAGAAAGGTTGTGAGGATAGGTGCTGGTGGGAATGCAAACTCCTGCAACCCCTATGGAAAGCAGTGTGGAGAACTCTTAAGAAACTGAAAATGCTGGGCGTGGTGGTGCACGCCTTTAATCCTAGCACTCGGGAGGCAAAGGCAGGTGGATCTTTGTGAGTTCAAGGCCAGCCTAGTGTACAGAGTGAGTTCCAGGACAGCTGGGGCTACAGGGAGACCTGTCTTGAAAAGACCAAAAAAAGAAACTGAAAATGAACCTATCATCTGACCCAGTCATACCACTTGGTTATCTACCCACAAGACTCATCCTATTGCAGAGATACATGCACATCTGTGTTTATTGTAGCTCTCCTTACAATAGCAAAGAGCTGGAAGCAACCCAAGTTTCCCTCAACCGACAAGTGGATAGAGAATATGTGCTACACCTACACAATGGAATTCTATGCAGCAGTAAATAAAGATGACATCATGAACTTTGCAGATAAATGGATGGAACTTGAAGCCATTATGCTAAGTGAAGTAACAGTCCCAGAAAAACAAATGATGAATGGTATCCCTCAACTGTGGATGCTAGCACCAAATTCCTAGTTGAAAGGCAAGCTGAGCAACGTTAATGTTATATTTCTTTTTATCTGAAAGCAACTGTGCTGTTATAATGTGAATCCCTTAACCAGCTCTAGAATTAACTTACCACTTATTTTTAGACTTTGTAATTGTGGTATATGGGTGGAGGGTATACATTCGTATTTTAGAGTAATATAAAATTAAAGGGAAAAATATGAACTAAACATATTTTGGAATTAACATAGAGTTTATTTTCAGAGGTCATAATTTGGTATATATATATGTAGATATAGATATAAATTAGATATAAATATATATATATAGATGTTATATATATATAATAATATATATATATATGGCAATATGTTGGAGCAATACAAATGGGAGGGATCAGCAACGAGAAAAGGACTGGATCAAAGAACTGACTGAAACAATTAACTTCTGCCCAAAACAATAAACCTCTGCAGAGAAAAAATTTAAAAGGACTGATAAATAGATGTAAGACATGTATAGCAGAATGCATGAACTGGGGTGGGGTGGGGAGCAGGGAAAAGGGAGTGAGTCTTAGACTGGGAAATTATGTACGAAATACACAAAACATCAATAAAATATTTTATAAAATAATTTATTGAAAACCTAACACCAGACATGCATATGAGAGTTTGAATTTTACCAGATATAATCAATGTGATTCCCCTTCATTTCCTTGATGGGTGGAGGACATTGTACCATGGTAAGAGTGCAAAATGAGCTCTGGAGATGGGGTGTCATGTGAAACCCACAGTTCTGAAGTTGTCAGTGCCTCTATGAAAGCTGAGAAGTGTCTGAATGCCTGATGACTTCTGGCCATCACCAGACTGTCCATACCTGTGAAAAATGGGATGAAGTCTGGATAAGAAGCAAGGGACAGAATGGGGACAAGGTCATATTCACTCCCATTAGGAGTTGTCTTCAAATAGCCTGATCCTCTCTGTATTGTCTCTCTGTCTGTTCCTTACACATCTGTCCCTGCTACCCGAAACATTCCTTGGGAAGTGGAACAGCACCATACTCACAACTCTATCTCAAAGTTCCTCACCCAGTGGACAATATGTAACACTGCATAATGATGCAACAACAATGTAGGGCAGCCTCACCCAAAGCTAATTGCTTAACTGAGGGGTTTTCATGTACTTGGAAGGTCACCAACCAAATCTTTCACAGCATGGAGGGAGATAACTCAACTTGAACTCACCTATCTTCTTCAACTATTTTCCACTGTCCATTTCTTGATGAAGTTTGATGGATTGGAATGCAATAGTCATTTTTTGTCTCTTTTAAATTTGTGTGTATGTGAGTGTGTGTGTGTGTGTGTGTGTGTGTGTTGTGTGTATGGAATGTATGCATACTTGTGTGCACATCCATCTGTATGAGTTTCGGAGTGTATATGTCATAAAGCATATTTTCAGGTCATCATTTCTGGATGACCTTTGGTGTTGGTCCTCCCCTTCCACCTTCTTTCAGACTAGATCTCTTGTTGAATTTTTCTGCATTGTACACCAGGCTAGCTCCCTAGCTTCCAGTGATCATCCTATCTTCTATCTACCTGTAGGAGAGATGGGAACACACACACACACACACACACACCACTCAGATTTACACAGGTCCTGGCTATTTACACTTAGGTCTACCTGCTTGCACAGCAAGTTTTGCACTGCCAAGCCTTTCCTCATCTGCACCACCATCTTTTCTATTAACCCTTTTCTCTCTCTCACTCTTTCTTCTCCACTCCTATTTCTCAGATGTTTTTGTGCTTTTCCATTTGATGACACAACAACACCACAAGAATGTTACAACCCTGTGTTCAGTCCATCCTTTTATTTTTAATTATTTCATTTATTTTTTGATTTTATGTGTATGGATGTGTTGTTTACATGCATTTAAGCCCACTCATGTGCAAAGCGCATGAAGGTTAGAAGAGGCCATCAAATCCTCTGGAGTTAAGGACAGTTGTTATTCCCCATGTGGGTGCTAGCACTTGAACCTGGTCCTCTACAAGAGCAGCTTAACCACTGAGCCATCTCTCCATCCCTTCAGTCCATTATTTAAAGATTTGTAAACTTAAGCTTGACTGTATTGTTTCCTTATTTGTTTTTTATATGAACATTTTTATCCATTGTTTTCAGTCTCCAAAGTTATTGAATTTAAAAAATGATCAACTAGACTGTACCCTAAAAAAGAATTGCTGAGACTCTCATTCTCTCTGATTAAGTAAATATAAGGTAAGGCATGATCATTTGAATTTCTAACAGGTTTCCCAATCATATTGATCCCAGGAGAACAGCTGTCAATGTTTCCTACTTGTATTACCATATACTATTTCGAATAAACTATCTGGAATTTCAATGTCAGAGTAATAGAAGAAGGAAGGAAGAAATGTGTTCTATGTTTGGATACAAATCTTTTGATGTGAATCTAGTTTTACAGCAAATCTACTGTGGTTGGAAAAGTATTTCACAGTCTTGCATTTCCCTATTGATTTTGGTATGTCACCAGAGCATTCTGCAGAGTTTATGCTTCACACAATATTTATTTTTTACCTAATTTAATACATGAACAGTGAACTGAATCAAGATTGGTAAGTAGAAGAGATTAACCTAGATTCCAAATCCCACCTACCTTAACAGTACTTCTCTTTCCTAAATGGCAGAACCAGTCACACACTGCCTTCCTTTCATTTCTCAACAAACTTTCAGCTTAAAGCAATGTTTTCAAGGCCACTTAAAATTCCTTGTCCATCCTATTCCACTCTTCACTTCCATTTCCATTTTCCTGACTTCCACTTGAAGGAAAACTGTTTTCTCTACCAATTAATGCAGTAGAAACTCCAAATGTTTGATATTGAACACACAATCCAATGCTTCATTATGCTCTCTTGATTTGAATAGAGAAATTGTTATTCCTGTAGGAGACCAAAACATTCTGTAGAGGATAGAGTTACTGAGTTGCAACCCTGAATGGATACCACAAGGTTGCAAGACTCCATTAAGAAAAGGTAACTGTGAGTATGAATACCTCAGAATGCCTAAGGAGAGTTTATGGGAACTTGTGTCATGAATAAGAATTGTGTATTCACTTCTCTAGCACACTTCAAAATCTCTGGCTAGAGATTTGCTTTAAAGGGTCTTCCTGAATTAATGGTGCCATTCTCTGTGCAGAGATTCCAAACTGGTAGGAGGTTAAGTCTTTATTGTCTAAGGTCCTGAAGCCCTGTTTTAGGTATTCCTTCAGAAAAAGAAAAAAAAAAAAAAAAAAAAAAAAAAAAACAAAAAAAAAAAACAAAAACCCTTGGGACTGGAGAGATAGCCTAGCGGTTAAGAGCACCGACGCTCTTGTAGAGGACCCGGGTTCGATCCCCAGCACCCACATGGCGGCTAAGAACCGTCTGTAACTCCAATTCCAGGAGAACTCCAGTTCCAAGGGAATCCGAGACCCTCTTCTGACCTCCGCGGCATTGCACGACACGGGTGCACAGACCTGCATGCAGACAGTACATTCATACACATACAAAGATAAATAATAATAAAATAAAAAAAGAAAAAAAAACCCACAAATTTGATTGTCAAAATTTTAGAATCCTCATGTATCCTGCAGGCAGTTATCAATTTTATAGCAATAAATAAATAATATTTTCTTTGAAGGGGTGGCAGATATGAAGAAATAATTAGGCAAAAATTAACAGATGAACATTGAGGTAAAGAGGTCTGATGAAGACATAGCCTCAAATTAAAAGGTACCAATGGTATCGAAGCATCAGTCACAGACAGCAAATGATTGATAATCATTTGGAGAGAGTGAGATCCATTCCCAGTGCCTTCAGTTCAGTAAATTAGGTCACTGCAGATTCATAACTTGGATACTATGCAAAGTCATTCTTTTATTAACCGGGAACTTCATTTTATTTTTTTTCTATTTATTATTTGTGTATGTGTGTCTATGTGCTAACTTAATGTACAACATAGCTATATTGTCTCAACTGTGATAAAAATCACAAAAACTTTAAAACAAAATCTGAGACACTGGGGCCCATTTCACATGACATATTTGAACCTGTTTGTAGGATGATTTTGAGTTTTGATGCTGGCATCTAGAATTCTCGCAATCTCCTATTGCGTGATGCTTGAACTTGAGACCATAAGTGAGATAAGCACTGAAAAAAAGAGAGCTAGAGAGACCCATGTGAGGGGCAGACTTTCAGGACTTCAGTGACATAGGGAAGAGGACACGGAGTCAAATCAAAGTCTCTGGGACGTTGAGAGTTTGCTTTAACAATGTTGACAAAATAAACAACCAAATCCCATTTTTTGCCAAAATTCTTCTTTCCCAACCTCTGAAAACTCCCATCTGCCTTGATTGTGGAGAGGACCAAATTTCACTGATGGAAAGTTGTACAATCTCTTGTCCTTATCCTCTACACTGTGCTTTATTTACAATTTACTTCCTCACAGTGGGCATCTCAGTCCCATCAGCTACTTTGCTATTTTATTTATTTATTTATTTTTATTTTTTCTATTACTTTTTTTCATTTTTTTAACAATAAGTAATAATTTATGAGTACAAGTATCCTTCATGTAAAACCAATTTGCAAGCAGTTGTGCCCAAACCCACACAGCCCAAGGGTCCCACCATCCAACTGGGGGGCTTGTATGTTCAATCAAGTTGATCAGATGAGTGTCCAGACTATATTGCTGTAGTTTCACCATTCATCCCAATCACAGCCCTTACATTCTACCACGCCTCCTCTTCCACAGATTTTTCCCTAGGCTTAGAAAAGGGGCACAGGTGGACGAGAAGCAAAACAGTCTACTTTCTCTGGAGCTGTCATTTTGGATTCTGGTCAATTCTGGCTGTTTCCTTTCATGGGCTGATAGTTTGTCCAGGAATAACCTTTCAGTCCTACTAATGAAGCACAGGCAATTAGATATATAGGTATTTAAACAGTACTAATTGTTATGGTAGGTTACTTTGGTATAGACACAGATATTTGGATAGTATGTTAATCTATGAATTACATTTTTTTCTGTAATATATGACAAGGTCTTACTGTGGCTTATAACATCTCCTAACCACTAGAGGATGTAAGCTTGTGGCATCAGCCGTGAGTTATTCCTCCAAGGAGAGAGAGCTAATAGCCAATTAGATTTGGGATATACAGACATATGGCTGCCACTGCTGCACAGTATTTCCAGGCAGGTGAGGTGTAGCTGATGCTGACGGAAGAGTCTTCCTTGACTCAAGGAGACCTATATTTGCTTTATTGGTTTAGTGGCTTTGTAAATATGTGTATATTAAGTGACATTGGTTTGAAGGTTCTGATAAAAATGGTAATGCACCTTAGTTAATTGGAAATATAAATTGTTGTTGTCCACACTTGTTTTACTTAAAATCTGTATAACAATAACTTTGAAATTGGCACATACAAATGTTCTCTATAATTTTTCTGTTGTACAGTATCATCTTGTAGCATTCTCTTTTACCTGTAGGATGATTTAACTTAAGAAATTAAGTTTGCTATTTTATTTTTTATTTCTTATTTTTTTATTTATTTTTGTATGTGTATGAATGTATTGTTTGCACGCAGGTCTGTGCACCCGTGTCGTGCAATGCCGCGGAGGTCAGAAGAGGGTCTCAGATTCCCCTGGAACTGGAGTTCTCCTGGAATTGGAGTTACAGACGGTTCTTAGCCGCCATGTGGGTGCTAGGGATCAAACCCGGGTCCTCTGCAAGAGCGTCGGTGCTCTTAACCGCTAGGCTATCTCTCCAGCCCCTAAGTTTGCTATTTTAAAATAGACAACAGGTCCTTTATTTTCACAGGCATAGACCTAGATGTCCCTTCAGTCGTGTTTGGGTGTCTATACCAGCTTCAGGGAATATAACTAGAAGGAAAACCCTTCCTGCCCTCAAAAAAGGTCACTGCCTGAAAGACATTTAATAGAAAACAGTAGAAGAATTGATATGACCCCTTAAAAAAAAAGAAAGATGACATCATGAACTTTGCAGGCAAATGGATGGAACTAGAAGCTTTTATGCTAAGTGAAGTAACACAGTCCCAGAAAAACAAACGACATCTGGAGTTCCCCATTTGTGGATCCTAGCACCAAATCCTTATTTGTAAGGCAAACTGAGTATTTATTTTTATTTTTTAGTAAATCTAATGCCTGGTGCTACCATAAAAAAGTAATTAAAATATACATCTACTTGCTACATAATTTAGAAATGTAAAGTAGTATTTCATTTTGCCTGCATGCAACTCTACTATCAAAAGGTGAATCCTTAAACACGTTTTGGAATTAGCCTATAGTTTATTTTCAGATGTCATAATTTTGGTTTATGTGTGGAGTATATACATGCATACTTGGGAATAATATGAAATTAAAGGGAAAAACAACAACAAAAGACTTGTTTAAAGAACTGACTGAAACATTAAAATTCTGCCCAACACAGTAGACTTCTGCATTGAAAAGTTTTTAAAAAGACTGAGAAAAGGATGCAAGACATGCATGGCAGAATGGACGACCTCTGGTGTGGTGGGGGGCATGGAAGTGGGAATGGGTCTAAATTGATTAAGAAATTTGTATGAAATGTGCAAAAGTTCAATAAAAAATTAAGAATAAAAAGCACTGATACTGTGGCAGCATTCTTTTAAAAAAAACAGTAGAAGTTCTTAATAGCAATGTTTGGTGGATGACATTTGATAGAACTGGGCTTTCTTTTGACTACCATTTACCTTCAAGTTGTCTTGGCAAATTCAAGTTTTCCAAGTTGTCTTTCCATTGAAAACTGTGCTGTGAGCACAGGCAGCAATTTTATTATCTTGGGTTGGTTTCTATTTATATTAAAATAAATGATGAGCTTGTTATATTTGAAATTTGGAAAGTTTAGGGGTGAGAAGTAATTAGCTAAATCCTTCAGCCTCATGTCTTCCTTAAATAGGTCAAATTTGCTCATCTTGAAAGCAATTTTAATTGTCAAAACACTGGCTTTCTTCATGGGTTTTTGGAGCCTGACAACCATCAAGACTTGGCAAGCAAGCCTCTACCTGCCTGGGAGGAAGTTATATTTAGTTCTGTGTGAAACTTTATTTTCCAGTTTCAGATGTACTCAACCCTTGTTGCTGAGTTCCAACACTGACACTTCCAAATAAAGAGAATTTTTGGAATTATCTTATGCCCAGTAGATGTTTTCACAAAGGTTCTCACCAAATCTAGGATAATCTGACACCAGGAGGGCCCCCACTGCTTGGAGACAGTCTATCATTGTGTGGCCAAATTAAACAAGTCCACTCTTTGTTATTCCCTAACTTGTCTGTCAGCCCAATAAGTGCCTCAAGAGAGCTGGCTTCGGCATTCAGAGTCATGTAACTAAAAGAGAGAGAGAGAGAAAGAGGAAAAGAATGAAGGAACATGAAGACAGAGAAGAGAGAGAAAGAGAGAGAGAGCACAGAAGGAAGGTAGATAGGAAGGAAGAAAAGAAAGAAAGAAAGAAAGAAAGAAAGAAAGAAAGAAAGAAAGAAAGAAAGAAAAGTGTAGAAGATGTGCATCCAAAGAATTTATTAAATCAGCTGGTGTCAAAATAGTAACAGAGGCAGAGAACCTTCTGCCATGACCCTTTATATCTTGGCTGCTACTAGAGGGTAGGCCCCACATTTGGGGTGGGTCTTCTCACATCAATTAAGGTAATAAGGGCAATTCTTCAGCAGACACTCCCTATTTACCTGATTAGTGTTGACATTAATACCAACCATCACAAGGATTCTAAGTTGAGGCTCAGTTATTATTTATTCAGTTATGATACTGCTCCATGCAAAATGGTCTCAAAATTTTGATGTGCCCCCAGCCTTCAGTAATGGTTCCTTCTACATTTGTATAAAACTCTGGAATTTGTCTTTCTTTATAAATTTCCTCTGATATTAGATATTCTTTTATAAAAAGTATCTTATTTGTTATTTTTATTTTATATGTGTAAGTGTATTGCCTACAAGTATGTACGTGTGCCTGAGCCATAGAATACACATAGAGGTAAGAAGGTGTCAAAACTCCTGGAACTGGAGTTACTGATGGTTGTTAGCTGCCATGTGGGTGGCAGAAACCAAGCCCAGGTCCTCAGCAAGAGCAGCCAGGCTGTTAACAGCTGAGCCAACTCTCCAAACCTGCTCTTCTGGCCCCTCCCCCTTCTCCATAACTGTTTAAATTTGGAGAGATTGATCAGCTCTTCTGATCTTCTAATCCTTCCTGTATAAAGATAGCATGTTTTCTACTGCAACCATCTATTGTGTGGAATGCATAAGACTAGGGCTAACTTTTCCAATAGATGTATTTAATTTGGAGCTAGAGTATTGGGCACTTAGTAAATACTGAGTGTTTGAATGATGAATGAATGTAAAGATAGTATATGTTTCTAAGGTAGGATAGCACATTAGTACTCATTTGGAAAAAGATGAGCTGCGAGTCTTGTTAAAGCTCATCATGTTCCTAGTGGTTCCCCTGAAAGGGACTGTTAACATGCATTTCAGGACTGGACTTCTTAAAATTCAACCAAAATCAAGAGCAGAAAGAAACAAATGCATTAACACTTGTTTGCCTGTTTGCTTTCTCTCTGCTAGCTTTCTCCTCCACACTGTTCAGCAGTGCACGTAGGGAATGGTGCTTCCTGAAATAGACTGGATATTCCTACATCAATTATCAAGGACCAACCTGGTCTAAATAATTACTCATTAAGACTTTCTTCCCAGGGGAAATCTATGCTGTGCCAAGTTGATGGTTAAAACTAACCAGCACAGTCCCCTTGGGCATCTATTGATCATCTTAATCCTCCACCCATGTTTATACCAATCAATCATATCATTGTAAGTTAAGTGTTGAAGAGGAAAATGTTTAGTGTCATGAGTTGTTAGGGTTCATAAAAGGACATTGGAGTTATCCTGTACTTTTCTGTATCCTGGAGAAGGATGTGGCAGCCAAGGCATCCTTAACAAATGCTGGTTCAGACCACTTTCTTTGCATTAGTGTCTATCTGTGCAGGAGCTAAGGAAACAGAGAGTGTTAGAGACTCCCACTGCCAAGATGGCTGACAAGCCACGGGTAAACAAAGAGCTAGTGGGGGCTGGGATAACAGTACAGTGGGTAAAAGCACTTGCTGTGCAAGTATGCAAACCCAACCTTAGAACCTCTGTACACACATAAAAAGCTGGGCATGGACACATGTGCCTGTAAGCCCAGTGCTGGTCATGAGGGTTTGCGTGTGGAGATGGAAGACTATTGGAGGCTTCCTGGAGAGCCAGCCTAGCTGAAAAACAGCAAGGTCCAGGTTCAGTGAGCGAACCTTGAGTGTCTCAAGAGAACACAGTAGAGTGTGAAAAAGTGGGTCATTCAACATCCTCTTCTGGCCTTTATACATGAGTTTGAGTGAGCCTTGAACAAGCACATGAACACATATGCATGCAGTACACACACAGATACGCATGTCCTCCAGAAGCACACACACACACATACACATATACCACAGATGCACATGTACCATACACACATAGGAATAGGAGGAGGCAGCGACTGAAGAGAAAGAGTAGCTAAGAAGGCAGTCTAGCTGGCAAGCATGTGCACACCTGTGATTACAGGATCATGGCGTCAAAAGCTGGAAGACATTTATGCAATAGCAAAAACCAAGAAGTAAAAGAAGCAACTGTGACATCCTGCACTGAAAACTTGTGGAAGCCAAGGCCTATAAATGTGCTCACAGGGGCTCCCCAGACATCTGCCATCAGATGCTGTCTGAAGTAAGGCTGCTGCAGGAGAGTCAGAGACACCAGCAGGCAAAGGTTATTTTTATTCTTTTTCCCACTCATTTCAAGTCCGAGTGTGGGCCTCACAGTCTAAGGCATAGGGAGGTAAGGAAAGATGCTTAAAAATGAAAATGAACTTCATCTTATAAGTGAGTACAAAAAGCTCCTGGACTATCCAAAGGAAATGGAGAGAGAGAGAGAGAGAGAGAGAGAGAGAGAGAGAGAGAGAGAGAGAGAGAGAAACTCTGTGTGTGTGTGTGCGTGTGTGTGTGTGTGTGTACAGTTATTTATAAACAAGAGCATCTATGGAATGAGTGGCCTTAGGTAAAGTGAATTACCTACCACTAGTCCTTGTCAAATAGATGATATAAACTGAAGCTGTGGGGATATGGATTACAATAAATAACTTGAATACTACACATGGCCACTTGACAATCATCTTGCCCCAGAGTCCAGTTTTTCAACCAAATCTGCCTAAACTTCAGGCTGAAAAGAACTCAGTAGTTAACTAATCCCACTGCCTATGTGCACAGCACGTGCTTGTCAAATATTTGTCCACCTACCATGGTTAATGACACCATAAAGGTATCCGGATGCCTGGATACCTTTCCGTATCTGGGACATTGGTCCACAAGGAATCAAGCTTACTGTTAGTGAAATAAGTCCTCCACAAACCTCCAAATCTTACATTCTCATTCTCATTTTGAACTCTACATAGTGTCAGGCTGAATTTAATAAGAGCACATATTGCCAATGGTCCATCTCAGAAGGATGCCTCAAAATCACAATCACTTTTTTGTTTGAATTATTTTCTAATAGAATATAGAAATATTTCCATGAGTTACATGACTATATCAGATTTTCAGTGTGATATTTTAAATCAAATTTAGAAGTTTTCTCTTTAAGGAGTCAAAGAGTTAATGTGGTCTTTTTCCTACCGACTAGACTCTGTCACAGTGGGAAGATCCATCCTAAACTGGGTGGCACCATACTCTGGGATGGGATCTTGAACTATGTAGAAATGAGAAAGAAGCTGAGCACTAGCACTCGGTAGTCTGTGTTTCCTGACTGGATGCAATGTAACCAGCTGCTTCAAGTTCCTGCCACCTTCCCTATCCTATCGTGATGGAGTGCCCCTTTAACAGTGAGCCAAGATAAACCACTCCTTCCTTAAGTTGCTTAAGTAAAAATGCAGCCACGACTGTGTATAAATAAGTGAATGAGTCTATATAGTTCCATTCTATTAAAGTTTCTTTCCAAAAGCAGAGAGCATGCTGCATTATATTATGATGTTATTGTTTGTTGGTCTTTGCACTAGAGAAGTTGTTGATTGAAATGTACATTTGCTGATTGAAATAAAAATTTCATTGGACTTTTATTACTATCCTGAAAAATCGTATTTTTATAAAAAGAAACTTCAAATCTCAGAAACTATAATGAAAATTAAGGATCATTAGATAATCACTATTAAAAGGTATTTCTTTTTTCTTTTACTTTAAAAGTACATTTCTTTCCATCTTTATAAATTGTTTTATGTAGTACAAATTTACTGTTTAAATTTTTTTTTATTTTTTCTTTTATCCTTAACATAAGATATGCTATGCTATTTAAAGTTATTGCTATTATTTTTTAAATTTTATTTATTTCTTTTATGTGTATGAATGTACTGTCTGCATGCAGGTCTGTGCAGCCATGTTGTGCAATGCCAACAGAAGAGGGTCTCGGATTCCCCTGGAACTGGAATTAAAGACAGTTCTCAGCTACCACGTGGGTGCTGGTAATCGAACCCAGGTCCTCTGCAAGAGCAGTTGGTGCTCTTAACTGCTAGGCCATCTCTCCAGCCCCATATTGCCATTATTTTTAAGAACTGCATATTATTTCATTTGGCAAATGCTCCAAAATAGAAATTATGTAAGCAACTATCCTGCCTCCATTAACCATTGAGATTATTTTCCATTAATTGTTATTGGAAAAATAGAGAAGGAAATAATATTCAGATATTTTTCTCTGCAGTTTAATGTTATACAGTACTCTTGAAATGGAATTATTGGTTCTGGAGAGATCGCATAGCATTTAAGAGCACTGGATGCTCTTGTAGAGGATCTGGGTTAGCTTCCCATATGGGTGAAAATATGAAATAATGATATACAAGCTGCAAATCACAGAAAATAAGAATGATGCATTATATATAAGTGTGTATCTGGATATCACTTTATTTAAATCTCCAGGTGACATTCAAGACTGCTATCTCAGCCTCTGAAAACACAGGCTGGCCACCAACACATGCTCAGCGCTGTCTAAAGTTCAAAGAATAGATTTGGTTTCTATTTGCCCTGCACATATCTCTGTTTACCCTTGACGACGTCAGCCTGTGTTTATTATGTACTTAAATTCTGGGACTCGGGCAAAGCATTGTCCATGTATCATCTCAATTCAATTTCACAGCAGTCTCACAAGATAAAGGCTTCTCTTATCAATAAAGAAGCAAAATTCTGAGAACTGAGATACTTTATCTCAGTAAATCTGACCTGTTAGTGATGTGGCAGGCACCCAGATGTACCTGCTTCTAAACCCCCCCATTCAGCTTGGATTCCCCCCCTCTTCCCCTGGTCCTTGGGTTAGAGTCTTTGCTCTGCCACTTTTCTTATCTGTTCTTTACAGTTTGGGGGCTCATGGTTGGACCCCTAGTTTGTTCTCTGCTGCAGTGATAAACTCTATGAACTAAAGCAACTCGGGGAGGACAGGGTCTATTTGGCTCACATCATTGAGGGAAGTGAACGAAGGAACTGAAGCAGAGACCACAGAGAACACTGCTTACTACTTTCCACCAGTTAATTCATCTATGTCTCTTCTACAGCCACAGCCAATCTGCCCACCGTGGGCTGAGCCCTCCCGCACCATCGGCAATCAATAAATGTCTTGCCCACAAGCTGGTCTGATGAAGGAAATTCCTCAACTGAGACCCTTTCTTCCCAGGTACATCAACTTGACCAGAAAGGGAGACATCAGTGTGACTAGGCAGGGTTGGTAGGTAGGGCCCCTGGGATTGGGGGCATTCACCATTTTAAGGTGGCATTTCTGCTCTCTTGTCTGCTTTAGCAGATTTTTAATGATCAATTCACTAAAGGAGTTAACTTTTTACATTTATTAATGCTCCTTTTCTGCCATGGGACAAAGTGTTTTCCTTGAAAAGAATTTACATAAGTGATGTGGGGCCAGAGGTAACCTTCAGCATGGTGAAATCAGATCATTAGATTGTGCAATTTCAATAATGTTGCTGTTCCAGGTTATCAGACGAATCTATTTATCCCCTATGCAAATGAGCTTCAAACAAATGTTACTGCTAATCTCATCCATGTTGCACCCTCCCATGCCCTCTTTACTTCCTTTTTGGCACCGGGCAGGACCAAACATTTGAATATCATTTATGGCTTAAGTCTTAAATTTGGTTATAGTTTGTGCTTAGGAAAACTACTTGATTCTGAAAGATAGCCGGATCCAATTTCAGTCCACCTGAAAAATCAAACAGAACTTATTTCCTTTAATCTAGCCTCCTTTCAGAGTGTGGGAAGTGCTACACAGATAGCTATCCTGTGTCTTAAGTGGGATGTTGCAGAAGCACTTGACTCCAGGCATGCTTCATTTCAGTTTTTCAACCACCCTGTCTATACTTCCAGGTGGAAAGAACTTAGTGCTTACCCAAAGAGCTGTTATTTCCCCCATGATTCGATCTCTAATTCTGTATCCAATGTCCAGGTTTAACACCACTTAAGAGGTATCAAGAGGCCTTGGCAAGAGCAACCTCTATCTGAATAATTTAGGCACTTGGCATCATCCCTAACTTTTAATGAAAGCTCACCTTTTACTTTCCACTCAGGCATTCTCCTTTGGAGTTCTGCATATCACAGAGTAAATGTAATACCACATATTTCCAAATGTCATTATTTCAATGCAAAAACTTGAAAATGTATTTCCAGAATTTTTATATTAGAAAAAGGCACCAATTACCTGAATATCATTTTACATACAGTTTCCACTGGGATAAATACTTCTCAAGATTAAAAACCAATTCTCAGCCTGGAGAAATGGCTCAGCCATCAAGAGCACTGGCTGTTCTTCCAGAGGACACAAGTTTGATTCCCAGCACCCTTCCCTAACTCCAGGTCCAAGGTATCTGTCACCCTCTTCTGGCCTCTGTGGGCTTTCAAGGACACAAGTATATTTACATATATGCAGGGAAGACACTCATGCACATAAAAATACATAAATCAAAAAAATTGAATTCTCAAGTTGTTGGGCTGTCATAGAGCCCTCCAGATAGAGTAAGGCTCTTGCATACATGTGCTTTGGTCAAGTCTGTGGTCCCAGGTTCACTCTCCTGGACTAATCTTCCCTCAGCTTTTGGAGAAGTTCTGGAATAAGGGATTTCTGACTTCAGATATATCTTACCATCTGTAAATACTGCAATCTATAATAGCAGCCACCCTGGGAAGACACACTCACTGGTGTGATAGTTCCACAAATGTTATTGAAGGGACTCATCACTTTCTGATTTGATTTGGAGTATACTCCATAAGATGGACCCCACACCTGATTCCATTATTGGGGCCAAGATCCCGTGCCTAGATAGGACATAGGCCCTATGGGGAAACCTACTCCTGTTATTCTGCCCAATTAACACAGTGTTAAACAGACTCCAAATAACATTGTTATACCCTCAGATTAGTTCATCTATAAACTCTTATCAGGGAGGTTTCTTTTGGCAGTCTATGGTGATTAACAAGGAGACCCACAACTAGACAAGGTAAAAAAGTAAGAAAATACAGAATGCTCAGCCTTAAATGGGAGACCTATATGACAAATTCTTCTCACCAAGATCAGGGATGTTTGCTGAAGAGGATGTGGAAAGATTGTAAGAGCCAGAGGCAGTAGGATGATCACAAAGCAACAGTGGTTGTGACAACATGCACAAGACCTGCAGGTTCCCAAGCTGGACAAAATCTCAGCACAGAGGGGAAGAGGGCAGGTTGTCCTACCCCTATCTGAGGAGCTATAGGCAATTGATAGATGCTGGTGGAGGGAGAGTCAGTTTCCTCTACAGTTTCTTCAAACATCACATTATCAAATATCAGATTATTCCTTAAAGAATTACAGAGGTAAATTCTGAGGTCTCTGGTCACAAAATCCCAGTCAATCAATCAATCACTATGTAACTTTGTTACCATTTTCTTTCTTTTTGGTGAAAGCATTTAAAATCAACCCTCTTAGACTGATTCAAGCATACACTACAAAATTGTTCATTATGCCTACCATGTTGTACATTAGATTCTCAGGGTTTACTCATTTTGTGTAATGAAAAATTTGTAGCTTTTATCAATAATTCCTCACTTCCTGCTTCTGCAGTATAAAGCCATCCCCATATAGCTTGCTTTATGTATGCTTTGTAATAAAAAAAATCCTTATTCAGTACGTTGTTACTTCATAGCATCAAATTCACAGCTAAGAGGTTGTACTACTTTATGCTTTGAACAGAGTTTATAAAACAATGTTTTTTTTTTAAACAATGTGTTGTCTACTTGAAGCGTGTCACAGCCTTCTTGCACTCCAGTTCTCTAAGCAACACTTCAACACTGCTTTTGGAGCATCTATCCCAGCTTTTGGTGCATGTGTTGTTAAGAGGATAGACGGTTAGTTGAGTGCCTAGGGAAAGGGGAAGGGGTGGAGCTGAGAGGAAAGGTGTGAATATGACCAAAATACATTGCATAATATTCTCAAAGAACTAATGAAGAATGGAAGAAAAAGGAAATACTGTTTTCATGCTGCCTACCACATGTCAAAGAGTTCTAATCTCTAGGCAGTAAGAGAGAAGGTACAAAGCCTGAGAAACTAGATAGTTTTCTTAAAATAAATAATCCTTATTTATATTAGTAAAGCTCTAATAAAGAATTCAGGGCTTGCTTTGAATCCAGAGTCAAGAACAAAGATCATAGGCTATAACATGATGAATCTGTTAGAATCAGCTGAAAGATTGAATCAGCTAATTTGACCATGTATATTTGCTAATCATTCATGTTCGAACTTTCCATACTGATGGCAGAGAACTATAAAAATCTAAGCAGATTTGGAATTGAACACTTCTCATAGTCTATTTAAGCTCCCATTTCCTCATGGACATAACAGCACATGTCTTGTATAATACTTGCAAAGCTTTAAAGTGTATGAAGATTCAACACATAGATTTCTCGGAACATAGCAGCTATGATTTCTCGGAACATAGCAGCTATGATTTCTCCTTCCATTTTTATGTTTTCTTTCCTTTCTTTTTTGGTTTAATTTCTTCCCTCACACTCTCCCTTTCTTCTTTTTTCCTTTTTATTTTCTTTTTTCTATCTTTCTTTCAGGTAAAATCTAGTTATTAAAAAAATCTAGTTATTAGTGAAATCTATCCTTTCATTTTATAAGCATAATCTTGCTTTTCCTGTGTACACACTTAAGACAAGGAATGGGGCATCAGGCCCCTCTCTGGATCCTACTAGTAACAACAATATTTAATGAATCCTAACGAAGCTTACCTTCTAGGTGCCGCAAAGGTTTTAATACAAGAGACTTTCTTAACTCTCCCCCATAGAATAAGGAGAAATATGAAGATGATGAGGTCGTTCTCCAGCTGTAGATTGGAGCCAGCTGTTATAGAGGTATTCTCTTGTAAAATTGGTAAAACTGCCTTCTTTCATTGACTAATGGACATAGAAACTGTGAAAAGGATTATTCTCTATTCAGAACCAAATATAATGCTAAAGTCTCTTTAAGCTATGCACTTAAGCAAAATATATTAATACAGGAGCTCTGACATCAACAATGGATTATTTTACCAAGATGTTGGCCAGCGGATCCAAGCCCCCACAAAAGGTAAAGGCTCCTTGCCTCCAAGCTGGGATATCTGCAGGAAGAGAGGCGATAAGGCCCTGCTGTTGAAGACCTGATATAAACATGGGAAAGATGTATGGAGACGCCACTTGCAAGTATACAGATGGTCTCTGGAATGCCAGAGAGTGCTACCAAAGGCCACTAAACCAATAAAGCAAATATAGGTCTCCTTGAGTCAAGCAAGACTCCTCTGTCAGCACCAGCTACACCTCATCTGCCTGGAAATACTGTGCAGCAGTGGCAGCCATATGTCTGTATATCCCAAATCTAATTGGCTATTAGCTCTCTCCTTGGAGGAATAACCCACGGCTGATGCCACAAGCTTACATCCTCTAATGGTTAGGAGATGTTATAAACCACAGGAAGACCCTGTCATACTTAACAGAAGAAAATGTAATTCATGGATTAATATACCAAACATCTGTGTCTATACCAAAGTAACCTACCATAACAATTAGTACTGTTTAAATACCTATATATCTAATTGAGTGTGCTTCATTAGTAGGATCGAAAGGCTATATATTATACTGTTTAAATACCTATATATCTAATTGCATGTGCTTCATTAATAGGATCAAAAGGTTATGCCTGGACAAGCTGGCAGCCCATGAAAGAAAACAGCCAGAATTGACTAGAGACCAAGACAACAGCTCCAGAGAAAGTAGACAGTTTTGCTTCTCATCCACCTATGCCCCTTTTCTAAGCCTAGGGAACAATCTGGGGAAGAGGGGGCACCGTAGAATGTAAGGGCTGCGATTGGGGTGAATGGTGAAACTACAACAATATACACTGGACACTCATTTGATCAACTTGATTGAATATACAAGCCGCCCCCTACTGGATGGTGGGACCCATGAGCTGTGTGGGTTTGGGCACAACTGCTCGCAAATTGGTTTTACCTGAAGGATGCTTGTACTCACAGATTATCACTTATTGGTAAAAAAAAAATGAAAGCAAAACAAAACAAAAAAACAGAGAAAGATGCAGAAAAGTTACGGCAGAATGCATGATCTGGGATGGGTAGGGGTGGGGTGGGGGGAAGGGAGGGGATATATGCCTGAACTGAATTGGAAAATGATGTATGAAATACACAAAGCATCAATAAAAAAAAAGACAAGGAATGGAACAAAATTCCTAATGTAAAGTAAGTTGAAACAGCCTTCTGAGCACGAGCCTGCAGTGACATCTCCAAAGTTCAGGAGGAAGAAGCTGATCCTGAATCTAGGTCTTACATTTATCCCGCAACTCTCTGCAGACCGCTTAGCTTAGCAGTTCCTACAGTCATTTACATGTCTCTGGCTTGTAAACTCTTGGTCATCTGTATGAGGTCCTTGGACCAGCAGCATCAGCCTCATTTTGAATCCTGTGAGTGATGCTAATTCTTGATTCCCAGTCTAGATCAAATGAATCAAAAACTTAGTGGGACCTTTTCTCTTAAACCTTCTGTCCATTCTGTTGAATATTCAAGTTTAAGAACAGCTATTTTTTTTTCTCACTCCACATCACTGGCTCTCCTACTCCAAAATGGGAAGGTCGGTCCTGCAATTTAATAGTGGATTGTCAAACTTCTCAAATACGTCTCAGTCATGTGAAACTCGGGTTAGCAAATGCTCCCACTAATTTTAGTGTCCCAGGCTATCATTTGTGATATGGTGAGAGATGCTCGTTCATCTAGCTTGTTTCTCTAATAAATGACTTTGAGTTAAGTGCACAGTTGTCATGAACCCAAACTTTCTAATGTGCGTCTTGACTCAAGTCTCTAGCAAAATGCTCTCTTGGGAACATGTGTCCCAGCTGTACTGTCCCTTGACAGAATAAATGTGAAGCGCAGCTCACGCAGTCACTCATATGGCCATGGCGCTGACAGTGCATGCAGTCCCTCTTGCTTCATTCCTTCTCTGTTTTTCCTTCCCAGTCCTCAGTTCTTTGTAATCAAGTTCCAAAACCCATCCTTCCATTCAAGGATTTGTTTTAGGAACAGTTTGGGGGATTTATAAGATTACTTCATCAAGATTTTGTACATAGTCAAGGGAGACTAAGAGCCAACCCTTTACTGCATTGTAAGCACAGTGTAAAAACCTTCAGCTGGGCTTTTTGCTTATGTCTGTGCTTACCAATATCCTCTTCCCGTCTCTCCAAATGAGCCAATGCTTCCCAAGACCCATGGTCCCTTGATACAATGCACTTCCATATAGTCTACCAGTGTTGATTATCCCAGGGTCTACCTAATATGCATAGAAATCCAAGATTTGAAATAAACTAAGTTTGTAATTTATGAAATGAATGACAAAATCATGTACTATATTCCACAGTAGAAAATAAGGACATAATATTATAATCTTACTAAAGGTCCCTTTTTTCTGGTTAACAAGTCAGGCAGATGGAAAGCCCAGCCTCTTCATACTCAATCTAGTGTTTTTCTGCTTCATCACAAAATGTACTCTGAAGTTACATTTTCCTACTATTTTTCAGTCATCAGAAGAAAAATTATAGAGTTTAGAGCAATCTATTATTATGGGCATCATACAAAACTAGCAATTGTCCAGAACAAATTTATACTGAAAGTTTCAAGTGCGAGGGTTTTTATAAATGGGCTCTTTTGATTGTTGACTATTAAAATGTAATGATTGACACAGTCCGTGTGGGTGTATTGTGCATTAACAGACAACTCAAAGCAAGAATCTTCTTAGAGAAATTGTGATCTCGAAGAGACACTGCTTAGAAATGAAGGTAAATTCTTATGACATGGTTTTATCTCCCAGTCAATAACTATGTTCTAGGCATTTATTTTTGTGTAAAACCCTAGATTAGGTAGATTTAAAAGTATGTATGATGGTTATTGCTTTCAAGGTGGTAAATTGCCCTATATCTTATCCAAACATTTTAAGGATATTGTTGAAATAGTTCCCAATTTTATTTTATATAACTTTTTTTACATATCCTTTATCAAGTTGTAGAAGTTCTCTTTATGGTGTTTATCTTGAACAAATATTAAATTTTGTCAAATGATCATTCTCCATTTAATAAGAGCATCCTAAAATTTCCCTTTTTAATTTGTTGATAAAAATAAACTACTTAATGTACTATTATTAAACCAATCTTAATTCCTTTAATGTGGAAAAACAAATCGATCATGATGGTCCCTGCCTTTACACATTACTTGATTAGCTAGGCTGACATTTTGTTTAGGTTTTATCTGTATTAAGTGATGCAGCATGAAATTTTTAATTCTTATTTTAATTTTATCCTCTTTTTCTCAAGAATACTCTAGGAGCTGTGATGATGACTCAGTGGATTAGAGCACTCGCTATGCTAGAGTGAGGACCTGTGTTCACTTGAACCCCAGAACCCATGTAAAAAGAGAGTCGTCACTGGGGCTGGAGAGATGGCCAAGCGGTTAAGAGCGCCGACCGCTCTTACAGAGGACCCGGGTTCGATTCCCAGCACCCACATGGCAGCTGAGAACCGTTTGAAACTCCAATTCCAAGAGAACTCCAGTTCCAGGGGAATCCGACACCCTCTTCTGATCTCCACGGCACTGCACGACACGGGTGCACAAACTTGCATGCAGACAGTACATTCATACACATTCGGAAATAAATAAAATTAATAAAAAAATTTTTAAAAGAGAGAGTCGTCACTGCACATGTACAGAATCCTGGCACTGTTAGGGGAACATTGGAAGCATAGACAAAAGACTCTTCAAAAGTTCTTGAGTCAGCTAGCCTGGCATATGCAGTGACAGTGATACCCTGTCTCAAACCTGCTAGAAGATGACTAACGCATGAGGTTGCCTTGTGATCTCCATATGTATGCCTTGGCATGCATGTATCCACACACCCCCCCACACATACCACCACCACCACCACCACCACCACCAACAACAACAACAACAACAACAATAGCAACAACAATAGCAAGACCCCAAACTGTATTCTGGCATCATATATTCAGTCTGGGAGAGTTCCATATCTTTTCATATTCTGGAAGAGTATTTTCTGAAGTTGGAATTATTTTTTCTTTTAATATGTAATAAAACTCATGCAACTGACCATCTAACCCAATATTTTCTTTGTAATGAGGCTTTTTTTTTGGTCTTTTTGAGACAGGGTCTCCCTATTGCCCCAGCTGTCCTGGAACTAACTCTGTAGACCAGGCTGGCCTTGTACTCACAAAGATCCACCTGCCTCTGCGTCCCAAATGCTAGGATTAAAAATGCGCCACCATGCCCAGCTTGTAATGAGTTTTTAAACTACTCATTTTATTTCATTAATGTTTATAAGGATCATGAATGTTCTATCTCTTATTGAATTGAATTTTGTGATTTTTACATGACATTTTCTCTACCAAAAATGAATATTGTTCAATGGTATAAATTTGTTATTAATATACCTATAACATTTTATTTTCTCTGAACAATTGCTCTTGTTCCTGCTTTCATTTTTAAATGAACTGCCAAGTGTTTCCCAGGGAGCACTCAAGGGCTTCACATCCATGGGAGGGGTAGGAATGCTGAGGAGCAATGCCAGGCTCATAAGAGCTCTGGAGCAGAAGTGACCCACTGTCCTGTATTAAGTTAGGACTGATGGGCATGTGCACCTCACTTTGGTCAGCCATTTGATACTGCTGCACCATCAAGAATCATGTTGCTGGGAAAGTATCTGCCTGCCTTTCAGACAATCTTGGACGATGGTCCTAGTCACAGCCTGGAAATTCACAATCATCACAGTAAATAGGAAAATGTCCTTCCTTAAAACACCACCTTTTTATTGGATTTCCTCATTCTCCCATATTCTTTATTAGCCTTATTAATATGAATAACTATCAAATTAATTCTCAAATGTTTATTGTCTATGTAAATATTTGGATACTGATTTTGAGATGCAGTTTTAAATCTCTATAAAAGTGTTAACATGTCTTCAGAGAAATCAAGTCCATTAACTTATATGGTTTATTTTTTTGTATTTGTGTATAAATCTCTACTGAAATACCTCTCTATATAAATATATGTTATTTTTTTAAGACATCATGTTAAGTGAAGTAACACAGTGCCAGATAAACAAATGACAAATGGTATCTCTCATATGTGGATGCTAGTACCAATAACCCAGTTATAAATATTTCTTGTGGAGAGGGATGTATATTAAAAGAACAACAACAGAAAGATTGCATCAGAAAACTGACTGAAATGGTGACTCGGGAAGGGTGAGAGGGGTGGGAGAGGGACACGGGTGTATATTCGATTGGCGCATATTTAATTGACGTGAGCTCAACAAGTATCCAGTTTAGCCCAGACTCTGTCTACAGGATACATGGTGTTTTAGGACTTAGTAAAAGTAAATATGTGCATATTAAACAACATTGGTTTAAAGGCTGATAAAAACGGTAATACATCTGAGTTAATTGGTGATATAAATTGCTGTTGTCCACATTAGCTTTAATTAAAAACTGTATAACAATTATTTTGGGATTGGTATAAACAAATGTTCTCTATAAATTTTGCTGTCATGTAATAGATCACTCTGTAGTACATCTTCTTTCACCTTATAGGAATATTAATTTAAAAAATAAATTTTGTTTCCCAAGTTAATCACATACAGTAACCCCAAAACAGCATGGGTGAACTTGATGAAATTGTGCCTTGATTCCCACCCTATAGGTATATATAATACAACTGCTTGTTTGAGACTCATGAGTCCAAAATAAAACCTAAAATAAAAAGAAAGGGGAATAGATAGATATGAAAACTTTTGTCAAAAAACCTTGCAATCCAAATCTTAAAACTAACTATGGGAAAGATTTGTATGTTCCAACAGGACAAACTTAATGGCTGAGAAAAGAATGCAGCGTTGCAGTGAGTAGGATGTACCAGAAAGTGCCAGCAGAAGGATTGGACTCCTCTGGGCATTGAAGGGAAGAAATGCCTCAGATTGCTGCAGACATCAGCAGGCCCCTTTCTGTGGATCCTACTCAGTAACACATGATTTTTAATGAATCCTAACAAGCTTACCTTCTAGGTGTATAAAGGTTTTAATACAAGAGACTTTCTAACCCCCCCCATAGAATAAGGAGAAATATGAAGATGATGAGGTCGTTCTCCAGCTGTAGATTGGAGCAGCTGTTATAGAAGTATTCTCTTGTAAAATGATGTAAAACTGCCTTCTTTAAATTGACTAATGACACTGAACTGTGAAAAGGATTATTCTCTATTCAGAACCAAATATAATGCTAAAGTCTCCTTAAGCTATGACACTTAAGCAAAATATTAATACAGGAGTTTCTGACATCAACAATGGATTATTCTACCAAGGTGATGTTGGCCAGGTGATGTTGGCCAGGTGATGTTAAACCCCCACAAAAGGTAAAGGCTCCTTGCCTCCAAACTGGGATATCTGCAGGAAGAGAGGCGATAAGGCCCTGCTGTTGAAGACCTGATATAAACATGGGAAAGATGTATGGAGACTGCACTTGCAAGCATACGGATGGTCTCTGGAATGCCAGAGAGTGTACCAAAGGCCACTAAAACCATAAAGCAAATAAGGTCTCCTTGAGTCAAGCAAGACTCCTCCATCAGCACCAGTACACCTCATCTCCTGGAAATCACTGTGCAGCATGGGCAGCCATATGTCTGTATATCCAAATTTAATTGGGTATTAGCTCTCTCCTTGGGAGGAATAACCCATGGCTGATGCCACAAGCTTACATCCTCTAATGGTTAGGAGATGTTATAAACACCACAGGAAGACCCTGTCATCTTAAGAGAAAGAAAAATGTAATTCAATGGATTAACATACCATCCAAACATTGTTCTATACCAAGTAAACTACCATAACAATAGTAATATTTTCAATACCTATATATCTAATTGTGTGTTTCATTGTAGGATCTCAAAGGCTATATATTATACTATAAATATACTTAAATACCTATAATATCTAATTGCATGTGCTTCATCAGTAGGATTGAAAGGTTATGCCGGACAACTGTCAGCCCATAAAAGAAACATCAGAATTGGACTAGAGACCAAGACACAGCCAAGAGAAAGTAAACAGTTTGCTTCTCATCCCCCTGTGCCCCTTTTCTAAGCCTAGGAAAATCTGGGGAAGAGGGGGCGTGGTAGATTAAGGGCTGCAATTGGATGATGGTGAAGCTACAACAATATAGACTGGACACTCATTGATCAACTTGATTGAAACATACAAGCCCCCCCCTTGCTGGATGGTGGGACCCATGAGCTGTGTGGGTTTGGCACAACTGCTGCGCAAATTGGTTTTACATGAGTAATGTGTACTCACAAATTACACTTATTGTTAAAAAAAATGAAAACAAAACAAAAACAAAAAAAACAGAAAGATGCAGAAAAGTTATGGCAGAATGCATGATCTGGGATGGGTAGAGGTGGGGTGGGGGGAAGGGAGGGGATATATGCCTGAACTGAATTGGAAAATGATGTATGAAATACACAAAGCATCAATAAAAAAAGTAAATAAAAGTGAAATGCTATAAGTAAAAAAAAATAATAAATATATGTTATTTTAGTATACCATTTTTAAACTGCAAATCTTACAGAGTGGATTTTAATGACTATCTTCCTCCAAGTCTTGGCCTTTCTTTCATGCCTGGCATGAAAACTTGTTTTAAGGACTTTCAGATCTAGCTCCTTTTTTTTTTTAGCACAAGCAGGCCTTCATATAAAAACCAATTGCAAGCAGTGTGCCCAGCCACACAGCAAGGCTCCAACCATACCAGCTGGAGGGGCTTGAATGTAATCAAAGTGATACAAATAAGTGTCCACAGACTATATTGTCGTTAGTTTTACCAGTTCACCCAATGCAGCCCCTACATTCTACCACCCCCACCTTCCGCAATTGTTCCTTAGGCTTACAGACGGGGCACAGGTGGACAAGAAGCACAACGGTCTACTTTGCTGGAGATGTCGTTTTGACTCTGATCAGTTCTGGCTGTTTCTTTCATGGGCTGACCGTTTGCCCAGGTTAAAGCTTTCAATCCTACTAATGAAGCACAAGCCGATTAGATATATAGGTATTTAAAACATTGCCAGTTATTATGGTAGGTTACTTTGGTATAGACACAGATGTGTGGATGGTGTGTTAATCCCTGGATTACTTTTTTTTCCCCTGAGAAAGATAACAAGGCCTTACTGTGGCATATAAACATCTCCTAATCACTAGAGGGATATACACTTGTGGTAACACCACGGTTATTCCTCCAAGAGAGAAGACTAAATAATCAAATAAATTTGGGATATACAGACATATGGCTGCCCTGCTGCACAGTATCTCCAAGCAGGTGAGGTGTAGCTGATGTTGGTGGAGGAGTCTTGCTTGACTCAAAGGAGACCAACATTTGCTTATTGTTAGTGGCCTTTGGTAACACTCTCTGGTATTCCAGAGACCAACTGTATACTTGTAAGTGTGATCTGATACAATCTTCCCATGCTACATCAGGTCATTGACAGCAGAGCGGGCCTTATGCCTCTCTTCTTGCAGATATCCCAGTTTACAGGCAAATAAGCCTTTACCTTTGGGGGGGCCTTGGATCCCCTGGCCAACATCTCCTTGGCAGAAAATAATCCATGCTGCTCTAGCATGCCTTCTCGGGTATTAATATATTTTCCTTATATGCACCACTTAAATAGAACTTTAGTATTATATTTGCGTCTGAATAGACAATCCTTTCACAGTTCCTATGTATATTAGTCATTAAAGAAAGCAGTTTTACCAGTTTTTTAGATTACTCATAACAGTCAGCTCTAATTTACAGTTAGAGGATGACTTCATTACCACCATGTTTTTCTTTGTTCTATGAAAAAGAGGTAAGGAGGTCTCTCATATTGAAACTGTGCTGCACCTAGAAGGTAAAGTTCATTAGGACTCACTGTAAAACAGATGTTACACCTATGGTCCTCAGAGATGTTTGATGCCTGTAGCAGTCTGAGGCTTTTCTCTCCTTTAGTGTTAAGATGGGTCAACTTCTCTGCTGGTATTTCTTGGTACAACCTAAACGATGGAAGGCTGTATCCTTTCTTTCTCAGTCTTTAAGTTGGTGACTTTTTGACCTGTGGGAACATAAATATTTTCCCTAGTCGTAGGCCTGTAGATTCATATTGAAAGTTTTTTGACAAAAAGGTTTAAATATGTAATGCTCCCCCCTTCTTATTTTATTTTTTTTTTTGACCCCATGGAGTCTCAAAAGGCAGTTGTAGTAACACATACCTATAGGCAAGATCCAAGGTGTAAATTTCATCAAACTCTTGGTCCATGCTTTTTGGGTGACTGTGTATGTGTTGGGATTTGGGAAGCAACTTTTTCCTAAAGTATCCAAATTATCCTTACAGGATAAAAGAGAATGTTACAAGAATGATACTGCATACAGAGAAATTATAGAGAAATTTGTATATGTTAATCACGAACGTTATTGTTATAAAATTTTTAGTAAAAAGCCCAGGTAACTTTAAAATAACATATCACATTAATAGACTATAGAGACCCATTCCCCTCTCCGCCCTCCCACCCCTCCGGATTCATAATCAGGTCATAAAGCTTTAAAGAGCAAAGTGTATATTGGGGTAAAAATTTATTTAGCAGGTACTCCTCAACTCTGCCCAAGCTTTATCCACATAGTATAGATATTTCAAGGCCTAGTGAAATGTTTATGATTAGTTAAATTTGGTGTGAGGTTTTGGTGAAAAAATGGTAATACATGGAACAACTGAGGAATGATAAAATGCTAGTTGTTTTTATTTATAATTTGTATTGGGTTGTCTCTATATTTTTCTGAATTATACAGACATCACGTGTTGAACACTTTCTTTTACTGTAGGAACAATTTAAAGGAAACTATAGCTTAAATTTACTTCCCAATTAATATAGAAGTCATAGTCCAGTCATATACCTTTAAAGAGCAAAGTATTATAATCTTATACTTGACAAGTGGAGCCAAGAAGCCCACAATGGAGAAAAGAACGACTAGCATCCTTCAGGATCAGTGGTGTTGGCAAAAACTGGCTCACACCACTTGTACATTATAAGAAATTAAACCCCTACCACTCACACCTGTACCAAAAAAGTGAACTCCAGATGGATAAAGACCACACACGTGAAACCCCAAACCCTGATAGGCAATAGAAGAAAAAGTTGGCAGCAGACTACAGACATAGGTTAGGAAAACACTCCCATAAATCAGACAGCAGCTCAAAGACTTAGGGTTGACAATTGACAATGGGACCATTAACCATAAGCTTCTGTAATCAAAAGAACACAATCAAGGAGTGAAGAGAAATCCCCAAGATGGGAGGGAAACTTCACTGCAGAGCATCTGACAAAAAGCATTGATTTCCAGGAATATAAACTACTCAAAAACAAAGAAACAGAAAGAAAAAAAAAACCAAATGGACCCATTCAATGAGGAGGAAAGAAATGAACCAGAGACTCAACGAGTGAAGAATTAGAGATGTCTGGAGAGATACACACCTCAAGAGTGTTCTCACATAGCACGTAATCATAAGAGAAAGTTGCAATGTTCCAAAAACCACTTTAAGAGATCATCTTTACTCCATAAGACGGCTAGGATCAAAAAACAATGAACCAAGTGCTGGAGGGTTTGGGGGAAAGGGGGAACACTCATCCACTTGGTGGGAATGTTTCAACTCATACAGCCACGATGGAAAAGCAGTTGTGCGAGAACCCTCGTGGAAGAACTTGGGAATGAACTTGCCACAGCACCTGAGCCCAGCCAGACCACTCCTGGGAGTCAACCCACTTAAGAACCACGCACCCACAGAGATAATGCATGACCATGTTTTTGCTGCGCTCTTCACAATAGCAAGTGAGCCGGAACCAACCTAAATGCCCCTCAACTGGATGAGTGGATAGCGAAAATGTGGTACATCTAACACAATGGAGTTCTATGAGCAGTGAAGAAAGATGAATCATGAGCTTTGCAAGGAAAATGGCTGGAGCTGAGGACATATGCTGATGCGAGTGAAGTAACCAGTCCCAGAAAACAAACGACGAATGTAATCCTATTCTGGTGGAATGCTGTGCCAATTTACCGATTTGTAAGTATTTCTTGTGTAGAGGCCCCCCCTGAGCGACGGAAAAAAAAAAAACAATAAAACAGAGAACAAAAAACCATAATGAGCAAATGTGTTTAATTGGTAAATTATTTAGCATGGTACTCAACCTCGCCCAAGCTTTATCAGATAGAATAGAGAGTTAAGGTCTAGTGAGGTGTGTTTAAAATAGTTAATTTAGGTGTAGGTTTGGGAAAATGGATAATAACAAGTTGAACTTAATTGGGATAGAAACTGGTTAATGGTTTTATTTATGAATTTGTACGGGGAAGGTACACAAATGGCCTAATTTGTTTCGGAATGACCAGTCACATTAAACACTTTCTTTACTCTAGGACAAGTAAAGGGAAAACAAGCTTAAATTGCCCCCAATAAGTAGCATACAGTCAATGAGACAAGTTTAGGAAATTTAATGAAAGCTTATGCCTTGGCTCCTGTTTAGGGTATGTGTAATTCAACGTAAGCATCTATAGGTCAAAACATAAAAAACCTAAAAAACAAGGGAAGGTGCATTTGGGGTCCTGAGGTGGGGTACTATCCTTTCTGGGATACAAATGGAAAACTCTGTGTTCCAGTCTATTGATAAATCGTCAATTTTTGAGATCTTGAAATAACAATGGGAGGAGAATTTTATGTTCCCCCAGGTAAAAATCACCAAATCTCCAATAAGACTGGCATCAGGATCAGAAACACAAAGATACCACAGTGTTGGAGAGGGTGTGGGGAAAGGGGAGCCTCACTCACCATGCTGGTGGGAATGTAAACCTTGTCACGAGCCACTATGGAAAGCAGTTGTGGAGAAACACTGGAAGACTCAAATGCAGCTTTCCATTGGACCCAGTCATACACTCCCTGGGTATATACCCACAGGACACATCTTCTGCAAAGATACATGACAGCTATGTTTGATTGCAGCTCTGTTTCCAATAGCAAAAAGCTGGAACGAGCCCAGGTCCCCTCAACATGAGCGTGGATAGAGAAAATGTGGGTACATATATCAATGGGGGTTCTATGCAGTTAAAGAAACATGTCATAAATTTGCAGGTAATGGATGGAGCTAGAAGACATTAATGTTTAAGTGAAGTAACACAGTCTCAGAAAAACAAACGACAAAGGTTCCCTCATATGGGATGGTAGTAACCAATAAACCCAGATATAAATATTTCTTCTTAAATTATAGTGAAGAATGGCATAAAAATAAAAAAAGAAAAGACTGCATCAGAAAATGGACTGACCGAAATGGTTGATTGGAACAGGGGGATGGGTGGGGCAGGGGACACGGTGTTATAATTCGATTCCAATGCATATTTCATTGAATTTTGAGTTCAAAAAAGTACCCAGTTTTCGCCTATATACTGTCTACAGGATACTATTGTTTTCGGTACTTAGTAAAAGTAATAAATTATGTTGTATATTAAAACAACATGGTTTACCACTGATAAATTCACGTAATGCATTGTGTGTAAATGGAGAGATATAATTGCTGTGTTCACATTTGTGGTTTACTAAAATCTGGTCGAGCGAGCCGAAAAAATAGATCTTTGGGATTTGGCACATACAAATGTTCTCTATAATATCTCTGTTTGTACTAGTACCACTTGTAGCATTCGCTTTAAGATGATTAACATAAAATTAAGTTTGCTCTAAGCATGCTCCACTTAAGCAAAAACTATATCAATACAGGAGCTCTGACAGTCAGCAATGGATATTCTATCCACCAGGGATATGTTGGCCAGGGGTCCAAGGCCCCAAAAAAGGTAAAGGGCTCCTTGCCCCTACCCTGAATGAACTGCAAGAAGAGAGGCTATAAGGCCCTGCTGCCGAAAGACCTGACGTTAACTGGGAAAGATGTATTGAGACCACAACATGCAAGTGTACTAGATGGCCTCGAACAACCAGAGTGAGAGTGTTACCAAGGCCACTAAAACCAACAAAGCAAATATACGGTCTCCTTGAGTCAAACAAGGGAACTCCACCGTCAAGCACAGCTACACTTCAAGCCTGGAATACTGTGCAGCAGAGGCAGCCATTCATGCCCTGTTACAAATAAGTATCCCAAATCTAATGGCTATTGGCTCTCTCCTTGGGAATAACCCATGGCTGATGCCCAAGCTTACATCCTNACCTTGTACAAAAGTCAACTCCAGATGGACCAAAGACCTCAACGTGAAACCCCAAACTCTGGAGGTGATAGAAGAGAAACTTGGCAGCAGACTACAAGACATAGGTGTAGGAAAAGACTTCCTAAATCAGACAGCAGCTGCACAAGAAATAAGATCAACAATTGAGAAATGGGATCCCCTTAAACTCAAAAGCTTCTGTACATCAAAAGAAACAATAAAGGAAGTGAAGAGAAAACCCACAGAGTGGGAGGAAATCTTCACTGCAGACACATCTGACAGAGCATTAATCTCCAGAGTATAAATTTTAAGACCTTTTAAAGGACTTCAGTCTTATCTAGGTTATCTTTCATATAGTTTGTTGTCTACTCGCTACCTTTGTAACAACACTGATATGAGTATATGATTAACAGAACATTATAATCTTGCCCTATTGATATACAAAACTGTTGTAGTCATCATATCATTTTATGTCCCAATGGGTAGTGTATGAGGGTTTGGCTTTCCAAGGTGACTGTCCTAGAATTCCTTCCTGATTGGGTCTGTTGAGGACCTAGCTCTTTGCTTTAGGCTTCCTGACATTTCTTTGCACTTGTGAAGAGTTTCGACTTATCACCTAGTAATCTCATATTTAGAATTTTATTTTAATGTTCTTCACCCATAAAACTTTAAAATGTATCTCATCCTGATTTCAAACTAGCTTTGAAATTTAAAGAATACTTTAGGCAAAACTAAAAACAGCTGGGCATGGTGGCGCATGCTTTTAATCCCAGCAATAGGGAGGCAGAGGCAGGTGGATCTCTGTGAGTTCAAGGCCATCCTGGTCTACATAGTGAGTTCCATGCCAGCTGGGGCTACAGAGAGACCCTGTCTCAAAAACAAACAAACAAACAAACAAACAAACAAACGAACAAACAAACAAACAAACGAACCCCCCAAACCCCAAACAAACCTAAAAACTAAAAACACCTACTGTTTTGAAGAACTAGTATGTACATTATAACATATGAACAAGATTTTCCTGGGCATATAAAAGTTACCTTTCCTTCATGTATATTTACTTTTAAGCACAGGGTATAGGAAGTACAGAAAGTGTACAAAAGTCAATTTCAGGCTGGTGAGGTGGCTCAGTGGTTACAGGCATTTGCCATGCAAGCCTGGCAGCACAAGTTTGAGCCCCAGAACCCATGTAAAGGTAGAAGGAGAGAAGTAAAGCTACAAAGTTCTCCTCTGACCTCGACACGTGTACCCTGACACATACATCATGCACACATACCCACACACTAATAATTTTCAAGTTAAAAGTAAGTTTCAGGGATGGAGAGATGGCTCAGCAGTTAAGAGCACCAAGTGCTCTTGCAGAGGACCTGGGTTCAATTCCCAGCACCCACATGGCTACTAAGAACCGTCTTTAACTCCAGTTCCAGGGGAATCTGAAGCCCTCTTCTGACCTCCGAGGCATTGCACTACATGGCTCACAAACCTACATGCAGACAGTACACTCATACACATGAAAAATAGTAAATAAAAAATTTTTAAATAAATTTCAAATGCCTTATTTTGATGATGACATTTAATTTGTTATATTTTTTGCACTTTTTACATGGTCTTCATAAAATGGAAATATTGTATAAACAACAAGAATTACTTTAACATTATTTTTTAAGATTTGTTTTTATTATTTTTAAGTTATGTGTAGATGTGTGCTTCCGAATGTAGGGAAGTGCACGTGGCTGCACAGGCCACAGGTGTTGCATTTTGTGGGAGGCTGAGTTACAGGTGGTTGTGATCCATCTGACATGGGTGCTAGAAACTGAACGAAGGTTCTCTGCAAGGGCAGTATGTGCTCTGAACTATTGAATTACTTTACTTTTAAACAAATCAAATAGAGGGAAGAATGACTCCTTTTTCTGGCTTAAAATACCTGTTGTATACATTTACACTTGATGAGCATTTCATCAAGGAAGAATATTTCATTGAAAGTAGTACCTGTGCCGGGCATGGTGGTGCACACCTTTAATCCTAGCACTTGGGAGGCAGAGGCAGGCAGATCTTTGTGAGTTCAAGGCCAGCCTGGTCTACAGAGTGAATTCCAGGACAGATGGGACTACAGCTTGAAAAGAACAACAACAACAAAAAAAGTAGTACCTGTTATTAGCCTGACAGTAAGTATTAATGAAAAATCTACTCAGGTATTTCCACATCACTCAAACTTTTTGAGCCATCATCAGAATATATCTTGTTATTTGGTCACAAATAATTTTTATATTTGTTTACCTTCTGGATTATCTTCAATGTATAAGAAATCAGAATTTCCTTATCCCCTCCCCCTTTTGAGGTAGGGTCTCATTATATAGCCCAGGCTGGCTTTGAACTCACATTTCAGCTCCAGCTTCCTAAGTGCTATGATTATAGATTTGTAAACCTGGCTAGGAAACCAGGATTTTGTTGCTCAGTGTATGTTTAATATTTAATAGTTTCTTTTAAGGCAGGGAAACGTGTGTGTGTGTGTGTGTGTGTGTGTGTGTGTGTGTGTACATACATTCTCTGTATTCGGCTGTCTTATTTGCCATGCTGATTTGAGTAGAAAATACATTATTCATGTCAATTATATGAAATGAAAAACTCATTGAGAGTTTTCATTAGTTGGTATTTCTGGGCAATATCATATTCTGTGTTTGTCATTATGTGTGTGTATGTGTGTACATGTGTGTGTGTGTGTGTGTGTGATGATTTAGATCTTGTGGTCTTGAGTACTCTAGATTTCTTATTTAGGCTATCCATTGCTAACAATTGTGAAATTTTTTTTGGTGTTTTTGAGACAAGGTCTCCCTGTAGCCCCATCTGGCTTGGAACTCGCTCTGTAGACCAGGCTGGCCTTGAACTCACAGAGATCAGCCTGTCTCTGTCTCCTGAGTGCTGGGATTAAAGGTGTGCACCACCATGCCCGGCTGTGAATCATTTTTAAATTGACTTAAAAAAAAGAAGGTGGGAGGTGAGTTGGACTAGTAGTATGCTACTGAAAATGTCATTAGCATATTTCTGTAGGGAATACCAAGAAAATATTTATCTCTTGGTAAGTATGACTATTAGTCACTTTTCTGTTGCTGTGATAAAAGCACCATGAGCAAGGGATCTTATAAAAGGAAGAGTTTATTTGAGCTTAAGATTGATGGTTCCAGGGAATTAGAGTCCTTTGTGCTGGGGAGGCCTGGTGGCAGGAGCTGGGGCAGAAAGGCGAGGTTCACATCTTCCAATGAGCATTGGAAGGAGAGAGAGAGAGAGAGAGAGAGAGAGAGAGAGAGAGAGAGAGAGAGAGAGAGAGAGAGCCGCAGTGACTTATGTCCTCCAGCATGGTGACACCTTCTAAGATCTCCCAAAGCAGCGCCACCAACTGGGGACAAAATGTCTGAATACTTGAAGCCTATGGGGGTCATTCTCACTCAAACCACCACAATGACATATAGTGTTTAATATTTCTTTGTTTCAGGTGTATTTTCGCAAGGGGAGAAGAAAGTAGTAATTACTGATCTAGAAGAGAACAGTGGTTAGTAGATGTTGGGAAGGGTGAGAGGAAGAACACTCAGGGAAGGTAGATGGCAGGCAGCAAAACACAGAAAGAGGAGTGCTCGTGTTCCACAGCACAGCGCCTTAGGAAGATCTAGAAGGGAGGAGCCAAAAGGTCCCAGACTGAATGAACTGATGAAAACCAGGTCTGGTGGCTTGTATCTGTAATCTTGGGACTTGGGAAACTGAGGCAAGAAGATTGTATAAGTTTGAGTTTCAGGCCAGCTTGGGCCACAGAGTAAGATCATCTTAAAAACACTAAAAAACAACCAAAAGGGCTGGAGAGATGGCCTAGCGGTTAAGAGCGCCGACCGCTCTTACAGAGGACCCGGGTTCGATCCCCAGCACCCACATGGCGGCCGAGAGCCGTCTGAAACTCCAATTCCAGGAGAACTCCAGTTCCAGGGGAATCCGAGACCCTCTTCTGACCTCCGCGGCATTGCACGACACGGGTGCACAAACCTGCATGCAGACAGTACATTGNTTAAAAAAAAAAAAAAAAACAACCAAAAAAGAAATGATAAGGATGTTATTACCCTGGTTTGATTAGTGTACATTGTGTGCATATTTTAAATGATCACATCATACCCAGTTAATGAGCATAGTGATTACATATTAAAATAAATATTCATTAAAAATGCTAGAAAACATAATTTCATAGCATTCAAACATCAATGAAGAATATAATTAGTAACATCATTCCAAAGTAATTAATAGACTGTGCTGAAGATATAGCTCAGTGGGAAAGAGTGCCAACCCAGCATACCAAAGGAATTAAGAAAGCTTAAACTACTACAATAAACTAATATAATACATTGTTGGAAAATAAAACTTTCCTTATATAATGCCAAAAAATCATTACCTACATGATCTCACAGCAGCTGCAATTGCCTGCCTTCGGCCTGGACAAGACTGGGCTTGCCAACAGCCAATCATGGATCAAGGAGGGACTCATGGGGTTCTATTCTTCCCTGCTGAACTATTGAAAACTTGTGGATTCTGGAAGCAGGACAACCATTGAATTCCATTTTATACCAAATGGTGAGCCCGCAAGGCTTTGGTGAATAGTTCCAAACCAGTGGCCACACAGACTATTCTGGTTAAAACCAGAAGGTCACATAACAAAACAGAAAGGCATGAATATGGGAAAGGGATGATAGGGAGGAGGGAGGATAATGGGAAGAGAAATAGAGAGGGTGGGGAGGGAGAGTAAACAGAATGCATTAGTCTTTTAATTTCTCGCTAATAGTTGTGCTAACAAATGCGAAGTGATATTTCATTGTGGTCTTGATTTGCATTTGTCTATAGTGATTTTGAACATTTCTTCATATATTGTTGGCCATTTTATGTTTTCTTTGACGAAATGTCCATTTAAATACTTAGCCCTTTAAAAATTTTATGATTCAGCTTTTCTGTAAGTCAGTAGAGTTACAGGAGTTACTTTGATTTATTTTAGTTTTATGTGTATGCGTGTTAGGCCTGCATGTGTGTAAGTGTACCTGTGTCATGCAGTGCCCGTGGAGGACAAAAGAAGGCATCTGATCCCCTGGAACTGGAGCTACAGATGGTTGTTAGCTGCCATGTAGGTGTTGGGAATCGAACCTAGGTCTTCTGCAAGAGCAGCCAGTGGTCTTAACTGCTGAACCATCTCTCCACCGCAGAGATACATTTATGACTGACAAACTAATTGCTTGTCAAATACATGTTTTGTCAATATTTTATTTCATTCCACACATTACTTTCATTACTTTTTATTGCACTAGTTGTTTCCCTAGCTATGCGGAATATTTTTAGTTCAATGTAGTCCCCATATGTCTATTTTTGCTTTTATTGCTCAGGCCTTTGGTGTTATAGCAAGTGAATTATTACAATGATCAATGTTATGTTTTATCACATATTTTGTTGTGATTATTATTATATCACATATTTGTTGTGATAAATTATGAAATTTCATAATTTAGGGTCTAACTTTGTAAAATGTAGTTCAACTGATTTTTGTATAAGACGTGCCTAATTTTACTCTCATGCATGTGTGTATATCCATTTTCCCAATAATATTTATTGAAGAAATTCCATCCTTTTCACATTGTGTGTTCTTCACAACTTAGTTGAAAATTAGTTGGGTTTAACTGTATGATGTCTTTCTTTTTTTTTCTTTTTTTTTTTTTTGTCTTTTCGAGGCAGGGTCTCCCTGTAGCCCCAGCTGTCCTGGAACTCACTCTGTAGACCAGGCTGGCCTTGAACTCACAAAGATCCACCTGCCTCTGCCTCCTGAGTGCTAGGATTAAAGGCGTGCACCACCATGCCCGGCGAGCATGATTTATTTCTATGTTTCTACTTTTAATGGTAGTGCAATGCCACTTTGATCACTATAGCTTTGCTATAGATTTTGAATTTTAAAAATATTTTTATTGATTTGAGAATTTCATATAATGTATTTTGATCATATTCAGATCCACCTCCATCTTACTAACTACCCCCCAACTTCATGTCATGTATTATTGTGAGTTTTTTGGGGAGAGTTCTTTTTGAGACAGGGTCTTCCTGTAGCCCCAGCTGTCCTGGAAATGACTATGTAGACCAGGCTGGCTTTGAACTCACAGAGATCTGCCTGCCTCTGCCTTCTGAGTGCCAGGATTAAAGGCGTGTGCTACCACTCCCAGCTTATTATTGTCTTTTTCTTAAGGTCTATCAAGTTTAGTCTGTTACTCAAGTGCTCTTGGATGTGGGTCTATTCCTCGGAGTCTAGCCAACATACCAGGCATCACAGCAGTAATGAAAACTGACTCTCTCTCTCCCAGCACCTACCAATTGCCAATTGAGTCCCAGATAGGGCTGGAACTTTCTGCCCACCCCTCTATTCATGCTGGGCCCCTGTCTGGCCCTGGTTTGCACAGGTCTTGTGCATGGTGTCTTAAATGCTGGGGTTCATATGTACAACTCTCTTGTGGTGCCTAACAACAGTTTCCTTGAATTCATCCACCACCTCTGGCTCTTAAAGTCTTTCTGCCCCGTCTTCTGCAATGATGCTTGAGTGTTGGGAGGAGAGGATGCTATTTAGGCATTTCATTTAGGGATGAGCACTTTGCAGTCTCATTTTCTGCATGTTGACCATTTTGGGGTCTATGTGTTAATTGCCATCAGCTGCAAGAAGAACTTTCTCTGGCAAGAGCTGAGAGATGCATTAATGAATAGGTATGAGAATAAGTCACTATGTGTTGGTTTAATACTATGTTTATATAACAGAATGATGAGTAGTATGTTTTCCCCTCTGACCTGTGACCTGTCTAGCCACAGGTTCTTGGCCCTGTTAAACAGTTTGAGTAGGATACACTTTAGTGTTCTTTCTTTGTGTTTCTTGATATGGTTGAGGTTTGTGAGAATTTTTGAGCTATGGCTTTAGATTTTTGGTAGCTTTATAAATGTTTGGGCTATTACTCCTTCAAAACATTTGTCTTGTGTTCTGGTGAGATGGCTCAGCAGGTAAGTGTAACTTGCTTCTAAGACCGATGATCTGAGTTCAGTCTGAAGACTCACAAAGCAAAAGGAAGGAACCAACTCCCTCAAGTTGTCCTTTGACACACCCAAGCACACTATGGTGCGTACACACACACACACACACACACACACACACACACACCACACGACAAATAAAGAAACAAATAAATAAACATACAAATAAATAAAGGTAAAACATTTAAGAACAACATTTCTGTATCCTACTCTCTTCTTCAGGGACTCAGATTACTTATACCTTAGGCCATTTAAAATGATCTCAGAGCTCAAGAAACATTACTAAAATATCTTTTAAATAATATTTGTTGAGTTTTTGTGCATTTCATATAATAGTTCTTAATCAAATTTAGACCCCCTCCCTCATCTATGTCCCACCATACCTCCCTACCAGACCTTATGCATTCTGTCATATATGTTAAGTTCTATCCTGTGAAAGATTTGTACCCAGATGTCCTTCAGTGTGAGTTCCTCCACTGGAGTCTTTTTGAGTCTACTGAAAAGGACAAATACAATATCTGTACATGAGTACATGTGTATAGGTGAAGACCCCATGATAACACAATGCCATACAGGAGAAGCCTCCCTTTAAGTTGTTGGTCAGGGTAGTCCAAGAGACTCCCAAAATTACACAGGCTATTGCCACAGCCCTTTATTGCCTCCCAGAAGCTGAAGGTGAGACTGTATTGCTGAAGATAGGATGTAGTTCAGATACAGGACTTAGAGCAATAGAGCTGGAACTGGCTTGGAAGCCTCCTCACCGAACACCATATCTCATAATTTCAGAAGATGCTATGTAAGCAGCTAAGGGAGAACCTCTACAAGTAAGGTTCAAGGAACATAGTGGGGACAGTGAAGCTTCCTCTTGCAACAGACGGTGATTAACACAGAAGGCCACAATTGGCCAAACTATAAAGAATAAGAGTTCATGTCCCTGGATAGGACTCCTATATTGAAACTTACCCACACTGGGCTCAGGGACCATTTTAGAAGAGGGGGTTGAAAAGATTATAAGAGCCAGGACCATAAAGAAAGTGAGTCCTCCAGGCTTCTGGGAACTTGTTCATATAAACTTACAGCAATGGCAACAGCATGTACAAGACCCGCGTAGACACGAATCAGACAAAACCCAGCATAAAGCTGGGGAAATAGGCAGAAGGGCCCAATGGTAACTGGAGAGCTATTGGTGAGTGATTACTGTGGGCGGGAGAGAGTTGGTCTAAGGGAGCGATGCCGAATCCAGGGGATGAACCTACACCAAGGGGTATCCGGGGAGGCAAGCTTGACTTGATGGACCTTAACATACACGACGGCATGAAATTCTGTGTGTGGCTATGGGGGGAGCACTAGCTCTTTTTGCAGAAGACCCAAGTTCAAATCCCAGCACCCACTAGGTGGCTAACAACCTCTGTCACTCCAGTTCCAAGGGATGCAACACTCTCTTCTGACTTCCATGGGCATTGCATAACAAGGGTGCACTTACAAACATGCCGGCATAGCACTCATACACATAAAATTTATAACATTTTAAAAGCATGTATTGTGGGGCTGGAAAGATGGCTCAGCAGATAAGAGCAGCGACTGCTCTTGCAGAGGACCTGGGTTCGATTCCCAGCACCCACATGGTGGCTAAGAACTGTCTTTAATTCCAGTTCCAGGGGAATCCGACACCTTCTAACCTTTGCACCTTTGCACAACACGGGTGCAACCTACCTACATGCAGATAGTACACTCATACGCATAAAAACTAATAAATCAAAATTTAAAAATTAAACATGTATTGTGTGAAATGCACAAAAGTTCAATAAAAATATACATGTTAAAGACCAAAGAAATAAAATGTGATGACTGGCAATAAATGAGCATAATATTTAAAGAGAACTTTTTGGCTTTATTTTGTCTTCAGTTCAATGTTTAATTGAAATGTTTTTCTACTAATGTTATTTCACATTCACTGTGAAAAACAATCTCTATTATTCACTGTGGATATTTTGTATACTCTGATGTCTTTTTGAGCAGATGGAATTTGGTTATGATAATTATTTTAATATCCTTGTGTGTTAGGTTTAAAATCCATGTCAGTTTTGGCTGAGTTTTCACTGAATGATATTCTATTATTTGTAATATGTCCCTTCTTTGTATGCCTTCTAATTACTGTGAAATTACTTTGTTGCGTATTGATACATCTATTCCTATGAATATAAATTATCATTATTCTGGGACAAAACTAATAGGAGAATTTTAATTAGTTGAGCATTGTTTTGTGTTTATTGGACAGTAATGAAGCAATTCTCAATCAATCTGAGGTCAATTATTCCCTGACATGATGGCAAGTTCCTTCTCTCACAAATGTGTCATGGATTGTGAAGTTTCCCAATCTGCTTAATAGGCCATAAAACAGTATTTTCCATTCTGAGAAAATGGCAAATATTAATCCCTGCAGTCCTCTGGGGTAGCTCCTTGCTTGGCCTCTACTAACTTTGTCTTGTGCATGTGCCATTCAGTTCTCAAATACTTGAGATGCACCCCCTGAGCTCTGGAGTTCTTTTTCTGGGCAACAGTCCTATATCCTTATCTCATTAACTCCATCTGCTTTTGTTTTTCCAATTCTCAACTCGATCTTCTCAAATCTGGGGGCCTGTTGGCTCTCCCTGACTTTTATGCCCCCACTTCAAGACTGACAGTAAGCTTGGACAATTTTAGAGCTAACCTCATTTGCTTCCAATTTTGAGGATCCTTGTTCTTTGTTGCCTGATATTTGGCATCTTCAAACCTGTTGTTCAATAAAATTTGACCTGTGGGAGGCTGTTCATTCAGGTGGCAGGAAATATCAAATTATTATTCTTTCATCTTTTCCAGAAGCTCTATCATAAAGAAAAATTCTTAAACCCCAAGTTATAAATGACAACTCCCTGGATTCTTCTTAATAAAACTTAAGGGCAAAGAGGATAGAAACTATCATAGAGGGATAAAACAACAAAGACTTTGGAGAGGAAAGAAGGCAGGGAATGCATGTGAGCAGGTGTCATAGATGTATGGGGGCTACGTTTGGCCTTTAAGCTTCCTGACAGCTGTGGCAGGGAGGAAAGTCTCCATTTTCTGGAGAAAGAGAGGCACAGACACGTTTCTAAATGGACACTTGTCTTGGACTAAGATTCCAGAGGAGTTGATCTTGTGGCCAGCTCCACAAACATCCGGGACCAGAAAGTCATCAGTGATTTCATGAGATGCTAAAAGGCTTATTCACACATGTGATGCTGGGAGACTGGGGGCAGAGGACGAAGAAAGCACGTGCAATTCTATCCCAGAGGAGAGCCCCTGTGGGCTTCCTCTATGTCTTAGGTGGTCACCAGCCCCATGGCCCTTAGTGCAGGATCATGGCCAGCTGTTGCCAAGCCACAGGTGGGGACAGGGAGGGACTAGAGACAGCTTTGGAGGGCAGGTGAGGCCAAACACAGGCCAAAGGGAGAGCTGGAAGTCCAAAGAACTCATTTATTGCAGGAGTTTTAAGGTCTTATATAGTACCTCTGCTGGGTGACTATACAAGTAGCAAGGGTGGGAGTTGGACAAAAAAGGAAGTCTGCATGCACTTTTTTTTTGGTCTTTTCGAGACAGGGTCTCCCTGTAGCCCCAGCTGTCCTGGAACTCACTCTGTAGACCAGGCTGGTCTTGAACTCACAAAGATCCACCTGCCTCTGCCTCCTAAGTGCTAGGATTAAAGGCGTGCGCTACCACTCCCAGCTCTGCATGCACTTTTTTTTTTTTTTGGTCTTTTTGAGACAGGGTCTCCCTGTAGCCCCAGCTGTCCTGGAACTCGCTCTGTAGACCAGGCTGGCCTTGAACTCACAAAGATCCGCCTGCCTGTGCCTCCCAAGTGCTAGGATTAACTTTTTACAGTGGCCAAGTTCCCTACTTTTTGTCTCCTGAGATTAGGCTTTTACAGCATATGCACCATTTGGTTCCTGAGACTGAGGGGTGTGTGTGTGTGTGTGTGTGTGTGTGTGTGTGTGCGCGTGCGTGTGTGTGTGTGTGTGTGTGTGTCTCAGAAGCGACAGGTTTAGGAATGCTACATCTCATGTTATACTCCCCTGCGGGATGGGTTGCAGGCCCCTAACATCTGCCAGGTGAGTGGGAGCTGGCTTTAGCTCCTTCTGGCCTTCTAGGTTATCAGGTAAAGCCAGCTCACTTACGGCTCAGCCATCATGGAATATCAGACCCCAGAAACCCCCACCAGCCTGCTGTTTCTCCCAGAAGGAAGGGGGACAGGTGAGACCCAGGCCCTGTCCCTATCTGCTTCCGCCCTCACACACACCACACTGCCTCTCTGGGGGGAGATCCAGGCTCCCCAAGGATCTGGGAACAAGCCAGTCCTCCAGAGATGGACCTTGTGTTGGGTGGGAAGTGAGGAGGGGAGAGGATGTGAGGGGAGGACAAACCCCCAGTGCTGGGAGCTGAGCGCAGGCCTGGGTCTGCCAGGCAGGGCATGATTGGGGGGGGGCAGGGCAGGAGCTGGCCACTCAGGGCTTGAGGCAAGAGTGGGTCTGGGGCAGCTGGAAGGGCATGGTGGGGGAGAGCAGGGGGTGGCAGGAGTGTGACCTCTCACCCTCCCCAGACACTGCCCCTCGTGCTGTCCCCACCCGGCTTTTCTGTCTGCTGAGCCCTCCGTGTTATCTGGACCCAGCCCTCCCCATCTACCCATACGGGTCATGCTGACTCACCCCCATCTACCAGGATACAGAGGGGAGACACTTGTGTCCGCATCACCTTCTCCCCAACACTGCAAGAGCAGTCTGCTTTCTCCAGCTCAGGCATCATGGCCAACTTCACCATCCAGTATGATGTGGTCATGAAGGACATATGGAACAGGAGGTGGGAGGGTTCAGGTTCTTGTCCTCCACACATTAGTCCTGTTGCTGTCTCTATTTCTATTTAAAAACATATATACATCCAATATAGATATTGTTCTTATTAATGGGACACCATCTAACATTTCAATATTTTTACACATTATATAATGTTTAGTCAGGTTAAATATGTCCATATCTTCAAACATTTAGCATTTCTTCATGGTGAAAACTTCCAAAATTCTTTCACTTTTTGAAATGTATTTTCAAAGTATGTTGTTATCTGTCCTCACCAGCAGTGCTTCTTGAGCCTATCTTCCTGTATATTAAGGTCCCCCTTCCCCCACACTCACTTTCCTTGTCTTCTGTGTCTGTTGAGTCCTCCCTTCTCTCCCACTCTAATCCCCACTACAGACAAATGAAGCCAACTGTGCCCCATCTTGCCCCATTGAGAAGGGCAAAGCTTATACTCATATCATCTTCCACTTACCACTTCAAGGCTAGTCTGCTTTCACCAGTTCGAGTATCTTGGAAAACTTGAAGGTCCAGTACTATATGGAGGTCATTGGAGATGTGCAATTGAGAAGGCCTAGAGAAGTAAAGAGAGAATGGGCTTTGGGATTTTGTTTTGTCTTTTTGAGACCCAGTCTCCCTGTCACCCCAGCTGTCCTGGAACTCACTATGTAGACCAGGCCGACCTTGAACTCACAGAGATCAGCCTGCCTCTGCCTCCTGAGTACTAGGATTAAAAGTGTGTACCACCATGCCCAGCTGGACTTTGGGATTAACACTTGTTCTTCTATTTGCTAGCTATATAAGTAAAACCAAGTTCCACAGTCTCCTCGGGTCTCTTGATATTCTATTCACAGGCAATTAGACCATTTATTATCACAAGAAAGCAGATAAAGCTATATTCATTCTAATCAAATTGTAAGTTTACTGAATGGGATAAAGAGCATTTCAATATGTTTCATTTTCCAAAGGAATCATAACAACCTAAGAGCTGAATACTTATTACCAGAAGCATTAGAATGGGAAGTAGAAACATGAATTTATTGTAGATATTTAAATTTGGTTATGTCATAACAGTACATCTAGTAGGGAAAAGGGGGAATTGAATTAACCTTTATAAATTACATATAAATGCTCTGGGCATGGTGGCACAGGCTTTTAATCCCAGCAGAGGCAGGCAGACGTCTGTGAGTTCAAACCAGCCTGGTCTACATAGTGAGTTCCAGGACAACCAGGGCTACATAGTGAGATTCTGTCTCAAAGAAGAAGAAGAAGAGGAAGAAGAAGAAGAAGGAGAAGGAGGAGGAGAAGGAGATGAAGAAGACAAGATGAAGATGAAGAAGAAGAAGGAAGAGGAGGAGGAGGAGGAGGAGGAGGAGAAGAAGAAGAAGAAGAAGAAGAAGAAGAAGAAGAAGAAGAAGAAGAAGAAGAAGATTAAGTATATAAACACTCATCTTTCCAATAGATGATGTTGTTTTTCTTCATAGATGCATAAAATGTGTTTTCAAACCATCCTGAAGCTTCTATAACCTGTCTGGATTCTGCTTTCTAATTTGGAGATCCCAGTGTTAAGTGAGACTCAGCTTCATGCCCTTGATAAGCTAACCATCTTTGAGAAGGAAGATATGTAAACAAATGATAGTAGTCAGTTGGTCTACCCCACATTAAGACATCTGTCTCAACTTAATGGGCTACAAAGGAGAAATTCTTCCTGTGCTAAAGGTAAGGGACCAGAGATCAGGAAACAAACAGAAAAGCCGGCAAAGAGAAATGTATATTTGGGTTGACATATACATAAACATAAATGAGGCTTCACTTTCATTAGACTGACATGGTTCTGGAAAGGATGGTTCTAGTCAGAACAGATAGTATGTATAGAAATGGACCACATACAGACGACCATGAAACAGCATGAAGCAATGGTGCGGAAAGAAGCTCTTATCCTGGGCTAAACTGACAAGAGCTTCCACTTTAGAGTATACTGCCACCAGGTGGACAGAAGAGTCTTAATCTTTTCTGAGGCTTTGGGCTTTTCCATTTGCAACAGTATCAATAGCATATATAATATACTATAAAGAATTATATATATATATATTATATATACAACAGTGCAAAACCAAGTTCATTAAATTAAAGGTGTAAGAAATTTTCCTTCTTTTCTTTATAACCCCGATCTTTTCTTTTACCTCCATAGTGGATAGTAGCAACTTAATTTCATGTATTTATTGGCATCTCTCCCTTTGATCCTCTGCCCTTTACTGGGGTCATATTTAAAATCTGGAGAGGAAATATGGACTGGAACATCTAACAGTCTGTGCTTTTGTTTATGAATGCTGGCATCACTGACATCCATTTTTCATGTGTAGCTAGCTTCTGCTCATTTGTCTGTGCTAGTCTTTCATACATCTTGCTTTTCTGATCACAGACCCATTTCAATTTTCTTGCTGAGGAAATATGTCATTGTGTACTGCTCTGGACTGCAGGAAATTATGAATAGGTTCATTTGTCTAAATCCTATACAGACAATTCTTGTAAAATATGATGCAACAGGAGACTTTGGAACCTTACCAAGTACTTGTTCTGTATGCTAGGAAGAAAAATAAAACAGTATTTCCTTCTTTTTTCTGATTTTTCAGGCTGAGTTTTATAATCTCAGCCCATGTTCTACCAGGCTATCAGTTCTTTCTTTATAGTCTGCAGATATTCTTTGCTTCATATTTAAGACTTCCCGTGCCTCTTCTTTTACATATATTTTATTAATGTTATTTTATTTTATTTATTTTTGAGACAGGGTCTCCCTATAGTTCCAGCTGGCTTGTCACTCACTCTGTAGACTATGCTGGCCTTGAGATCCACCTACCTCTGCCTCCTGAATGCTAGGACTATAGGCATGTACCACCATGCCCAGATTAAAGATGGTTCTTAGCCTCCATGTGGGTGCTGGGAATTGAACCCAGGTCTTCTTCAAGAGCAGTTGGCGCTCTTAACCGCTGAGCCATCTCTCCAGCCCCATATTTTTTTTTTTATTTTTTAAGCGTACTGGAGGTTAAATTGTTCTAATTAGCCCTCCTCTATTGTCTATCTAAATCTAAATGCTTCTTGGCCTCTTGGCTAAGATATAGTGTAAATTGGATCCTCTTTATATTGAAGAAATTTAATCTAATCTTAAAGGAAAAACTGTTGGAAAACTGCCTTATTGCCAGACCAAGGCTTTTCAAAATCAGAAATCAAGAATTGACTTTGCTGTTTTGTTACTTCACCTGTGACATCCTGACCCAAATATAGTAAAGACAGAATATCTTCCAAAGAGGAATATGTCTAAATAGAAGTATTAGAGTGGGATAAAAGGGATGCAGGCGAGAGGTAAGGATTTGGAGACTATGAGAAATTGTTGAGTAGAGATTCAGAAATTCCAGGAGTGTGGGGCCTCAGGAAGGGCTAGGACAATGGATGCCATTGCATTCATTCCAGCAAAGTGGGTGGTTCTAGGCAAAAGATCTGAGGGGTCTATCTGAGGAACTAGCATGAGCTTGGGATGTTTGGGGAGGGGATTTCTAAGTTCTACAGAGAATTCTGCTAAAGTTATCAGGCTGAGGACAGAGGAGAATAATATATGTTTGTCTTCAGGACAACAAACCACTTATACATTCAAACTGTTTATTATTTCTCTAGACAGTAAAAAGGAAGAGTAGTCAAAGTTGCCAGTTCTTCACAGTCTTTGTCTTGCATATTAAAAAGAATATCAGGGGATGGAAAGATGGCTGAATGGTTAAGAGCACTGACTGCTCTTTCAGAGGACCTGGTTCGGTTCCCAGCACCCACATGGTGGCTAACAACCACCCATAACTCCAGTTCCAGGGGATCCAACGCTGTCTTCTGATTCCACGACATGGGTGCACTTACAAACATGCAGGCAATACAGTCATATGCATAAAATAAAAGTAATAAATAAAATATTTTAAAAAATGACATCAGTACAAATAGGATCAGATGATTACAACAGAAATTGTGGGATACCCCAGTACCAAGGAGCCAATTCTGCATGTGAGTACAGTGGAGTTAGGGGTGGTTGTGAGATACCCAACATGGATGCTGGGAACTGAATTTTGTTCCTCTGCAAGTACAGTGAGCCCTCTTAACCACTGAGTTATCTCTTCATCCCCTGGGTTAAACTGTTAAAGGAGAAAATGAAACTTTGGGGCTGACCAAGGGGTATCTTCTAGTTGAACACACAAATAAGATAGGCAGTTCGGTCGGTGGCCCAATAAGATGCTTCCCACTTAAACTGAATATTTAACTATGATGTTGGGAAGAGTGAAAAGGTTCAGACTATTTTTAAGAGAATTAATTCTTCCTCTAGTTTTTTCTTCATATATATATATATATATATACACATATATATGTTGAAAAATACTGGAATTTGCAAATATTAAGAATGGGTGGGTTATTCTTTTAAAATATTTATTTATTTATTTATTTATTTATTTATTTATTTATTTATTTAGGTATTTTTTGAGACTGGGTCTCCTTGTAGCCCCAGCTGGCCTGGAACTGGCTATGTAGACCAGGCTGGACTTGAACTCACAGAGATCCCCTTTTTCTGCCTCCCAAGTGCTGGGATTAAAGGCGTGTGACACCACACTCAGTTTAAAATATTTATTTTTGATTAACATGCATTCATTGTACATATTAATAGCACTTTGTGTGGTACTTCAATACATTCACATGTGTATATTTATGAAATCCAGTCTTTGTCACCCATCCACTTCCCTTTCCTCTAGTAAGCACTATTCTACATTAGGATATTCACCTTCATGTTTCTGATTTATTTAGTCAAACTAAGTGTCCTTCTGTTTCATCCATTTTGCTCCAAATGTCAGAATTTTGTTATTTTATGGCTAAAACATTCTGTGTGTGTGTGTATGTGTGTGTGTGTGTGTGTGTGTGATTTACTTTATCCAGTCATCCAAATCCCTAGCTACTGGTATACTTTATGGCATTATTTGGGGAGTGCTTTGTTAGTTTCTGTAATAAAACACACATAGATGAAACCCGACATATTTAATACAGTATATTACTCATGTAATGTTAGTTTCTGTAATAAAACACACATAGATGAAACCTGACATATTTAATACAGTATATTACTCATGTACAAATGGAAAAATAAGTTTAATATTTCTAAACCAATATATGTATCAACAAATTCTGTGAGAGAACAATTTAATATAGCAAACTAGGATATTTTTTCCAAAGTTGACAGCAGAATTAAATTTTCCCCAAACTAAAACTATATATGTTTTTATATACATATGTATATATACTATGTATATAAATGGATATAAAAGGCCAACAATAACAGTATGTTATGCATTGGTAGCAGCAGCTTCTCTGTGTTCTATAGTCATCTAAACAAACTTACAGAGCTATCTCCACATTCCATTTAAAAACAAAAGGGTAGCTGGGCCTGGTGGCACATGCCTTTAAATTTTTTTTTAAATTTTATTTATTTTTGTATGTGTATGAGTGTACTGTCTGCATGTAGGTCTGTGCACTCGTGTGGTGCAATGCCGCGGAGGTCAGAAGAGGGTCTCGGACTCCCCTGGAACTGGAGTTCTCCTGAAATTGGAGTTACAGACGGTTCTTAACCGCCATGTGGGTGCTGGGGATCGAACCTGGTTCCTCTGCAAGAGCAGTCGGTGCTCTTAACCACTAAGCTATCTCTCCAGTCCCCACATGCCTTTAATCCCAGCCCTGGAGGCAGAGGCAAGTGGATCTCTATGAGTTCAAGGCCACTCAAGTCTACATAATGAGTTCCAGGCCAGATGGGACTTCGGGGAGACCCTGTCTCAAAAAGACAAAATCACTAGAATCGATTCACCACTTACTTTCAGACTCTGTAATTACTGTATATGAGTGGGAATTATGTATTCATATTTTAGAGTAGTATAAAATTAAAGGAGGAAAATGTGAATTCCTAAACATAAAAAAGACTGAGAGAAAGATGCAGGACAGTTATGGCAGAATGCATGGTCTAGGGTGGGGGGGGGGAAGGGAAGAGGGAATATGCATAAACTGAACTAGAAATGATGTCTTAATACACAAAACATCAATAAAAAAGTTTTTACATAATTAATTAATAAAATAAATGGTAAAAATTAATAAATGTGCCCAGAAAAAAACAGTAAAGTCTGTTATTCTGTGGGCCTGGAACAACTTTTTTTTTTTTTTTACATTTTTATTTTGATGGTTGTGGCATTTTCTACCATCCATTTTCCAATTCAGGATCAGGCCATTTTCCCTTTCCCTTCCCCCCACCCCACCCATCCCGCTTCATGTATTCTGCCATTAACTGTCCTTGCATCTTTCAGGTTTTTTTTTTTTTTTTCATTTTTTAGCTATAAGTGATAATCCATGAGTATAAGCATCCTTCGTGCAAAACCAATCTATAGACTGTTGTGCCCAAACCCCCCACTTTTAAAATTAGTTTTGCCATCATCATCTAGAAAGAAAACATTCTAGAATGACATCACTAAAAACAGCCCTTACAAAGCACAATCACTATCACGTATCATAAAGCAAGACTAGATTCTACTTTTCCAGAAGAAGGCCCAGAGGATGGTATGACAGGGCTCTGTTAAGATGTACATTCTCGGGGCTGGAGAGATAGCCTAGCGGTTAGGAGCACCGACTGCTCTTGCAGAGGACCCGGGTTCGATCCCCAGTACCCACATGGCTGCTAAGAACCGTCTGTGACTCCAGTTCCAGGAGAACTCCAGTTCCAGGGGAATCAGAGACCCTCTTCTGACCTCCGCAGCATTGCACGACACGGGTGCACAAACCTACATGTAGACAGTACATTCATACACATACAAAAATAAATAAAATAAAATAAAAAAGAAGTACGTTCTCAGGCTGGAGAGATGGCTTAGTGGTTAAGAGCGCTGACTACTCTTGCAGAGGACCCGGGTTCGATTCCCAGCACCCACATGGTGGCTAAGAAGTCTTTCTTTTAATTTTTTAATTTATTTTTGTATGCGTATGAATGTACTGTTTGTATGTAGGTTTGTGCACCCGTGTCGTGCAATGCTGAGGAGGACAGAAGAGGGTGTCAGATTCCCCTGGAACTGGAGTTAAAGATGGTTCTCAGCCGCCATGTGGGTGCTGCAGATCGAACCAGGGTCCTCTGCAAGAGCTGTCGGCGCTCTTAACCACTAGGTCATCTCTCTAAGTCGGGTGTAGTGGCACACGCCTTTAGCCCTAGCACTTGGTAGGCAGAGGCAGGTGGATCTTTGTGAGTTCAAGGCCAGCCTGGTCTACAGAGTGAGTTCCAGGCCAGCTGGGGCTATAGGGAGACCCTGTCTCGAAAAGACACAAAAAAAGTACATTCTCTTAGGTAGGATTTCCTTCCATTCACTGTGCTGATTTCATTTCCTTTGGACATATACCTAGAAATGGGATAGTTGAATCATATAGTAGATCTATTTTTAGTGTTTTGAGGAAATTCCATACGCTCTCTATATGCTTGCTCATTCACACTTTATAATAGTGTTACAGGACTTCCTTTTACTAGAGGGTTTTTCTTTAATTTATTTGATAATAGCTGACCTAACTAGAATGACATGAAATTTCACTGTGATTTACATTTCCCTAATGGCTAAGGTTATTGAGCATTTTTTTCCATATTTGTTAGCCCAAACCAGTTGGCTGTAGATATATGGGTCTAGTTGTCACAACTCTACTCTATTGCGTCTGTTTTTATGCCAGTATCATGCTGTTTTGGTTACTTATGGCTCTGAATTAATGTTTTAAAATCAGGTATTGTTGTGAATCCAGTGGTGCCCTCCCCTCGCCAGGATTATTTTGGCTATTTGGGGTCTTTTGTGATTCCATAAGATTTTTACCATTTGTCTACTTCTATGAAGAATGTCATTGGCGTTTTGATGGGAATTACATTGAATCTGTATGACACTTTGGTAATGTGGCCTTTTTTTATGTTAATGGTGTTTTTATTAGAAAAAAATAAAAGACTAGCATTTATAACTTGGAATGGACGTAAATGCTAATTTCTTGAACAGCAGTGTCGATGGTTGTGCTGAGGCCCACAGCTGCAGACCACTCTGCTGGCTCCAAGTCACGGTTCAGCAGGTTTTAAAAACAGAGTCCAAAGATGTTCCCTTGGTAAAGATCTCATCAAAATTGTGTGTGATTTGGTGACTGCTTGATTTTCATTTCACTCTATGATGTACACAGTACTTAACCAACACATTCAGGCATGGGTAATGTGGCCATTTTGACAATATCAATTTTCCTGATTCCTGAACGTGGGAAAGATTTTCCATTTTTCTTTACTCTCATCAGTGTTTTGTAATTTTTTTTGGTGTTTTTGAGACAGGGTCTCCCTGTAGCCCTGGCTGGCCTGGAACTCTCTCTGTAGACCTTGAACTCAGAGATAAGCCTGCCACTGCCTCCCAAGTGCTGGGATTAAAGGTGAGACCATCATGCCTGGCCTAGCGTTTTGTGATTTTTGTTGTAGAAGTCTTTTACTTCCTTTTATTGTAGTTATTGTGGGTGGGATTGATTTAATGATTTATTTGTCAGTCACCTCATTATTGATATATCATATGATACTAATATTTGCATGTTGATTTTGTATCTTACAACATCACGGAATTTATTCATCCGTTCTAAGTCTTCAGGCCATTTCACCTACAGATAGATTATTTAACTTCCTCTTTTCCTGTTTGCATGCCTTTTGTTTCTCTTTTCTTGCCTAATTCTTATAGCTTAAATTTGCAGTACTGTGTCAAATAAGAGCAGATATAAGGACAATGCTTTTCCTATTTCACTTCTTAGAGAAACTGATTTTTCAGCTTTTCCCCATTCAGTATAATGTCTATAGCTTTGCGATATATATATATATATATCTATATATTATCTTTATATATACTTTGTTATATTAGACAATGATTCATGTATATCTAGTTTGTTCAGGAATTTTTGTCACATAAATAATGAATTTTATGAAAACCTTTTTCTGCATCTTTTAAATTAATTGTATCATTTAAATTTTTTCATTGATGTAATGTTTCTTTATGTTTTGTTTAATGCTGACAATTCTTGCATCTCTGAGGTTAACTTTATCACCCATGTGCTGTGGTATTTGGCTTGCTAATATTTGCTGACTATTTTTGCAATCTGTTTACCCAGGTAGTCGTCAACTTGGGATTAGGAAGGCATCTGAAGGAGGCACAGCAAAGCAAGCCTTCAACAACAGTGAAGGGCATTTATGGCTCACACTGGAATACAGGCCAGCAGACAACCCCTTACTGCCAGGATCACGAAGAAGAGACACACTGGAAAGGGGCAGGATAATCCCTGCCCGACAAGCTTTACCAAACCCTATGGAAGACTCCTGTAGTGGATCCCTCGTGGGGATAGCCCCAGGAATACACAAGAATCAAGAAACACATATGGGAACATATTTAAGAGCTACAAGATTATAAAGAACAAATAAAAAGAACTAAGAAAAGAGGAATGAAGAACTCAAGATAAGGACTAGAGAGAAATGACAGCTCTGGAATGGAAGAGAAAACACTGAAAAATCCCATGCTGAAAAAGATATGAACCAACAGTGAAGCAAAAAGCTCGAACAAGAAGAGATCGAGAAGCTCCAAAGAAGTGAAAACACTACTAAAGAAATCAGAGAGGAAATGAAAAGGAAATCAAATACAGCATCCAATGCAAGAGAAAAGGAATGGAAAAGCCTCAGAAGCAGAATGGAGGAAGCAGAAAAAAAGAATATCAAGACCTCGAAAGATAAACCAGGAACAACTAAAAACCTCAGGAAGAAATTATGAAAAATTAAACAAACTACAACCACCGTGGAACAACCAGAGAACTGTGGGGACACTAGAAAAGATCAAACCCTCACAACCCATCATAGGATTAGAGGAAGGAGAAGAATCCCATGAGAATGGTCATTGATCAGAATCTTTCAAAACAAACAGAATAATAGATGAAAACTTCCCACAAACTAAAAAAGGAACAAGCCAGTACAAAATACAAGAAGGCACATAGAACCCCAACAGACCAAAATCAGAAAAAGAAATCTCTCCATGCCACATCATATTAAAATGCTAGACACCCCAAAACAAAAAGACAATAAAAATCCTAAAGCCCACAAGAGAAAAACAAACAAAGTGACCTATAGGGGACACCTATCAGAATTCAAAACTGACTTTCTCAACGACAAACCAATGAAAGCCAAGAAGAACCTGGAAGCAAGCAATTCTCCCGTGTTAAGGGACAATAGATGAGCCAAACAGGTAGGTTTCCCCAGCAAAACATTCAATTTAGTAGGTTGAAGGAGAGGATGAAAAACCCCTTCCATGACATAACAACGTGTTGAAAAAGATACCTGTCCATAAACAACCTTCAGATAATACTTGGCTGCAATTCAAAAGACAGGAAGAAGGAGCAACCACCACAGGACCTAGTAAAGATGAAAAATCATAAGATAAAAAAAACTGCAGAAGTAGAACCTGAAACCCAAACCAAAAATGGATAAAAAGGCAAAAGGAAGCAACACAAACCTATCAGTCATAACCTAAATATTAAGGACTAAATTTCCCCATCGTAAAAGACATAGACTGGGATGATATGGATTAGAAAAAGAAAAACCATCGATATGCGGTCCTACAGAAACAATCTTTAAACCTTCCAAGAGGACAGGACCACCGTAAAGTGAAGGGAATGAGGGAAAACTAATTCCAAGCACATGGTACCAAAAAGAAAGGCAGGTGTTGCTATTTGAATATCAGATGACAATAATAGACTTCAAAGATTAAAAAAATCGAGAAGAGACAAAGAACGGCAAATTGCATTTTTATATCAAAGGAACAAATTCACCACGAAAGATTTCCCACAGTTATGAATAAATATGCCACAAAATCTGGTGCACCAAACACTTTATAAAGACAATTCTCCAGGACCACAAGCCCCACAAGACTTACGTACCATTACACTCAATAAGTAGGAGATTCTAATACCCCCTGAGTCCTTTTGGGGATAGGTCAACAGGACAAGAAATTACAGAAAGAGACCATCTGATGAAATGTATTGATACACCAAATGGAACGCTCATACGACTCTTGAAATATCATCCAATACCAGAGAATTACACTTTCTACTCAGCACCCCAAGAACAATTCCTCCAAAATTCGAACCAAATACTGGGACTACGGGAGAAAAACCCTCTACAAATACGAAAAGGAGTGAATAATCGTCATGCAATTCTATCAGCCACAGTTGCAATAAAAGCTCAACATCAACACCAGGACAAGCCCGTCCTGCCTACAAGAAACACATGGAGTAAAACACTCTGAATACTACAACCTCATTGAGTAATAATAAGAGAGTCTTAAGAAACGAATAAAAAGAATAAAAGCATTCTCTGGAACTGAATGCAAATGAACAATACAACAGCAAAACCTATGGGATTCCTTAAAAGCATCCTAAAGAAGGAAGTTTCATAAGCCCTATGGATGCTACATTAAGAAAACAAGAAAGCAGCACAAGTGAAAGATCTAACCTAGCAGAAACACAATCTAAAAAGAGGACCCAAAAAAAAAAAAAAAAAAAAAAGAAAAAAAAACAGGAAGAAATATAACAAAATCCAGAGCGAAATCAATGTGAATAAGAAACAAAGAAGAAACCATATACAAAAAAATCAATGAAGCCAGAAAGTTTGTTCTTTGAAAATAAACAGATTAAACCTCTACCCAGTTAACCAAACGAAAGAATGGAACAACTCCAAACATACAATCAGGGCCGTGTGAAAAAGGGAAATATCACAAACAGACAAGGAAAAAGATCCAGAAAAATCATAGGGAATATTACCAAGAGAACCTAATAATTCTCCACTAATTTAAACCTAGAAGAAATGGATGAATTATCTGAAATCCTGGGAATCACTCAAAGCTCGGCCAAGAAGAGACCAGTCGGCAGCCTTAAACAAACGACCCGATAACATATGAGAATACTAGGATGGATGGAGTACAGAAGCCTCCAATTCTAATAACAAAGTCCAGGCCGAGGTTGTTTCAGGCAGAATTCTTAAAACATGTTCAAAAAGACCTACAACATTATTACATGAAAAGTTTTTGAAGTATACAAATCAGAGGGATTTATCCATCCACATTCCTTTCTATGAAGCCAGCATCACTCTATTACCAAAACAGGCAAAAGATCCACACTAAAAAGGAGAAATATAGACCCAGCTCCCTAATGGACGCAGATGCACAAAATCTAAGGCAGGATTACTGGGCAAAATCGTGTACACCCACAATCAAGAAGCATCAACATGACCCAAGGTTGGATCATCCAGGCAGATGCAGGGAATGGTTCAACAGACAAAAAATCCATAAACATCCATCAAAACACATAAATGGAATAAAAACAAAAACACACATCAAATTAATGAAATAAAAAAAAAAACCTTGACAAAATCCAGCATCCTTCCATGTCTTAAAGTCTCAGAGGAATTTGGATGTGGAGGGTACTTCCAGCCCACATGTATAGTCAAAGCCATATACAGGAAACGCCACAGCAATATCATCCTCTAATGGGAAATGAAGAAACATTCCCTTTAAAGGCTAGGAATCGGCTGGCTGCCTCTCCTGTCACCACTCCTCTTCATAATAGTGCTTGAAAACTTTGCTAGAGCAATAAGGCAAGAAGAAAGGAATTAAAGGAAGTACTAATTGGGAAAGATGAGGAAGTCAAGCACTATCCCTATTTGCTGATGATATGAATGTTTACTAAGGGGCAGAACTCCAATAAAACTCCAACCAGCATAAACACAGTTAGTAGAACGATTAACACAGTTCAGCAACGTGCGCAGGAATACAAAATTAACACTATACAAACATACAATGGCCTTTCTTTACACAAACAACAGCTTACTGGAGATAGAATTCAAGAGGACGTCCCACTCACAATAGCCCATATCACAAAAAATAATAACCTAGGATACAACCCTAACCCAAAGACACCAAACCATCTCCACAACAAAAAATTTATAAGCCTTTAAAGAAAAGGAAATTGAAAGAAGACATCCGAAGATCAAAAAAGACCTCCCAGCTCATGGATTGGGAAAATTTAACATTGTAAAAGCTCATTTTACCGAAACTCGTGTATAGGGGGGGGAAATTAATGCAATTCCCAATCAAAATCCCAGCGTTTTCTTCACAGGCTTGGAAAACAAAAGTTCTTAAATTCATTTGGAAAAACAAAAGCCCCTGAATAGCCAAAAGAACCGTGAGTGAAAAGAGCTAAACACATATGGGGGGATCACTATACCAGACTTCAAACCTATACTACAGGGCTATAATAAAAAAAAAAAAAAAAAGCCTGGGTACTGGCACAAAAACAGACCTGTGTTGACCAATTGGAAAAAAACAAAAACTGAAGATCCCCCAAATTGAGGCACATACAATTTCACTCAGCTTAATTGACAAGGGGGGCCAGAAGCCACAATGGAGGAAAGACAGCATCGTCAGCAAGTGGTGTTGGCAAAACTGGATCACCACTTGCTACAAGGAATTGCAATTTAAACCCCTACCTCCGCCCTGTACAAAAGTCACTCCAGATGGATCAAGACCTCAACGTGAAACCCAAACGTCTTGAGTGATAGAAGAAAATAAAGTTGGCAGCAGACTATACGACATAGGCGTAGGAAAAGTCCTAAATCAAACAGCAGCTCGCAGGAAATAAGGTCGGACAATTGACAAATTGGGACCTCATTAAACCAAAAGCTTCTGACATTTTTCAAAAGAAGAAAACATATGCAAGCGGAAGTGAAGAAATCCCAGCGTTGTGGAGGGAGGAAACCTTCACTGCAGATACACCTGAAAAAGCATTAATTTCCAAAATACAAATGATGATGTCATTTTTTTTTTAAAAAAAAAAAAAACAAGAAAAAAAGAAAACAACTTGACCCACTCAATAGATGGAGCAAAGAAACTGAACAGAGATAAAATGTGAGGAATTAGAGTTGTCTGAGAAATACCTTAAGAAGGGTTCAACATTCACTCATCATTAAGGAAATGCAAAATCAAACCACTTTAAAGATTATCATCTTACTCCAATAAGACTGGCTAGGATCAAGAAAATGAATGATACCAAGTGCTGGAGAGGTTGTGGGGAAAGGGGAACACTCATCCACTGCTGGTGGGAATGTAAACTCATACAGCCACTATGGAAAGCAGTGTGGAGAACCCTTGGAAGACTTGGAATGAACTTGCCACCCGACCCAGCCATACCACTCCTGGGCATGTACCCTTAAGACTCACCCCACCACAGAGATACATACATGGCCATATTTATTGCATCTCTCTTCACAATAGCAAGGAGCTGGAACCAACCCAAATGCCCCTCAACTGACACGTGGATAGAGAAAATGTGGTACATCTACACAATGGAGTTCTATGCCACAGTAAAGAAAGACAACATCAATAGCTTTGCAGGAAAATGGGTGGAGCTAGAGGACATCATGCTGAGTGAAGTAACACAGTCCCAGAAAAACAAATGGCGAATGGTATCCTTCATCTGTGGATGCTAGTGCCAATTACCTAGTTGTAAGTATTTCTTGTGTAAGGCCCCCTGAGCTTTTGTCCAAAGTAGTTGGGCATAATGCATACTGGAAACAACAACAACAACAGAAAGGACTGCATCAAAGAACTGACTGAAACAGTGAACTGCTCAAAACAGTCAACTTCCTCATGGAGAATATTGAGAAAGACTGAGAAAGAGATGAAAAGCATGTTTGGCAGAATGCATGAGCTCTGGCGGGGTGGGGGAATGGGTGGGAACACAGGTCTAGATTTGTTAAAAAATAAAAATAAATTTATGGGAAAAGAAAAGAGAAAGATAGTCCTGACAGAGAGTAATAGAGATAGACCTGACAGAGAGTAATAGAGATAGACCTGACAGAGAGTAATAGAGATAGACCTGACAGAGAGTAATAGAGAAAGATAGACCTGACAGAGAGTAATAGAGAAAGATAGACCTGACAGTCTCCTCTGGTCTCTGCATCACACACACACACACACACACACACACACACACACACACACACACACACCACATACACACACATCACATACACTTGCACAAGAATATGTACTCTACAACTGTTGAATGGCATGTTATTCAAATGGCTATTGAGTCCATTTGGTATATAATGTAGTGTTTAACTCTGCTGTTTCTTTGTTGATTATTTGTCTGGATGATCTGATCCTGTAAAAGTGGAGATCTTGCCGGTGTGGTGGCGCATGCCTTTAATCCTAGCACTTGGGAGGCAGAGGCAGGTGGATCTTTGTGAGTTCAAGGCCAGCCTGGTCTACAGAGTGGGTTCCAGGACAGCTGGGGCTACAGGGAGACCCTGTCTCAAAAAGACAAAAAAAAGTGTAGATCTTGAAGTCTCCCACTATTAATGTGTTGGATTTTACTGCTTTCTTTAGATTAATATTATTTGTTTTAGCTATATCATCCCCTCAATGGCTCTGGGAATATTATGGAAGATGGAGCTGAAATAATGTAGGAGCCAGAGGATAGGGGAGATAGATGGCAAAAAGATGTTTTCAGGACATGACATAGTCATTGCATTCATGAACTCACAACAACCTATACGAAATCTGTACAAAACTGGGCTCCTCAACAGTTCATCATGGATGGTAGGGAGCACCTATCTCTGAGGGACTCTTGGCATTTAAAGGTTGTTGGGGTAGGGGCGTCATTTGGTTTAATGGTAGAGCCACTGGTAAGCTGCCCTCGCTCCCATAAAAAAACAAAACAAACAAACAAAAAAACACCTCCCAATCATGCTTAGGCAAGAAACTTGAATTAAATTCAGTGGACCACACACAAAAAGAAGCCATAAAAGTAGAGGAGCTTTTTGAGAAGAAAGATTCCAGTGGGAGAGGGAAAAAGATGAGAGAAGGGAGTAAGAGGGAAAAACAACTAAAATTTGTTATATAATTATATAAAACTGCCAAACAACAAAATTGATAATAATACTAATACTGCTACTAATAATAATATTCTAGAGAGTTGGGTGCTGTTGATGACTTGTAGGTCAATCAGTTTTATTTAGGGGTGTGGCTCCTGGTAGATCCATCACCCTTCATCAGGTGACTTCACACTCAGGAGTATATGGGCAGCACTAAGTGGACTCTGGTTTATTTTTAAAAAGGAGTCGGGCATGGTGACACACACCTTTAATCCTAGCACTCTGGAGGCAGAAGCAGGCAGATCTTTGTGGGTTCAAGGCCAGCTTGGTCTACAGAGTGAGTTCCAGGCCAGCTGGGGCTACAGAGAGACCCTATCTCAAAAAGACACACACAAAAAATAGAAAAAAGGGAGTAAGAATGGGGTGGGGAGTAGACCTGGGAGGAGTGGAGGGTAAATATGATCAAAATACATTGCCTGAAATTCTCAAAGACTTAATGAAAATATTTTATTAAAAAAACTCATAACACAATTGCCTACAAGTTAACATCTGATCAAAGAAGAAAACTCAATGTAAATATTCCCAAACATCTACTAATTCTTTTTTTTTTTTTTGTCTTTTTGAGACAGGGTCTCCCTATAGCCCCAGCTGGCCTGGAACTCACTCTGTAGATCAGGCTGACCTTGAACTCACAGAGATCCACCTGCCTCTGCCTCCCAAGTGATTCTCAAAAAGATCATCCTCTACTTAAATTTCTGAACATTGCTATAATTATCTTTAGCTTTATTCTGTTGCCAGACACTTTTGTTTATTTCCAAAATATTATTTTAAGCTCTTTAACATCATCAACAATGGACAATTACACTGCCCAGGAGGACACTGATCATGGTGGGAAGTATGCAATTTTTAGCACGTCTTTGCTGTACCTGGATGACATGCACCCATGTCATGCAATGCCTGTGAAGGTCAGAAGAGGGCATTAAATTCCCCTGGAAATGGGGTTAAGGACAGTAGTTAGTCATCATGTGGGTCCTGGGAATTGAACTAGGTTCTCTGCAAGAAAACCAGGTTCTCTCTTAACCACTAAATGACATATTTAATAGCCCTGGTACTGGATGAGGAGCTCTAACCTATTCGAACCACATAGACTTGAGTGTCCTAAGGAAGGAGGTATCTTGTTTACCTAGCTACCAAAACTAGGGACTAGTGCAAGCCTACATTGTGACTTGAAATATTAACAATTTGAGAAATGTAATCCATGGTGCAGGGTGTACTCTAGTTATTGCCCACCCACCTCGCCTCCTTACACTGTACTAAACAAACTATTATCCCAGAAAAAAACAGAAAACTATAGTATCTACTTTGTATTTTTGAGGTTGATATTGATATTTTCAGTAACTTTTTTTAATTAACTCAAATGTTCACTGCGGGTGGTTAAAAACAAGAAAACAAGCCCCGCCAAAACATAAGCCCCGCCAGCACTCAGGAAGCAGAGCAGACAGGCTAGTCTTGGGGAGTTTGAGGCCAGCCTGATACACATAATGATTTCCAGGACAGTCAGGGCTACACAGTAGAGACCTTTAATCCTAGCACTTGGGAGGCAGAGGCAGGCGGATCTTTGTGAGTTCAAGGCCAGCCTGGTCTACAGAGTGAGTTCCAGGACAGCTGGGGCTATAGGGAGACCCTGTCTCGAAAACACCAAAACAAAACAAAACAAAACAAAAAAAAAACAAAACACACACACACACACACACACACACACAGAGAGACACAAACAAACCATAGGTCTGTGGGGCTGGAGAGATGGCTCAGCACTTACGAGCTAGCTCAGCACTGCTCTTGGAGAGGACCCAAATTTGGTTTCTACCGCCCCTGCCCAGCAGCTTACAATCGCTTGTAACCCCAGTTCTAAGGGATCCAGTGCTCTATTCTGGCCTTCCAAGGCACTATATTCGGATGCACATATACACACAAGTACAAACACACAATTAAAAATAAAATAAAATCTTAGGCAGGTGTGGTAGCACACACCTTTAATCCCAGCAACTTGGGAGTCAGAGGCAAGCAGATCTTCGTGAGTTCAAGGCCAGCCTGATCTATACAGCAAGTTCCAGAATAGCTGAGGCTACATAATGAGACCCTGTCACAAAAAAAAGCAAAACTCAACTAAACTAACTAAACAAATAGAATAAAATATTTTTTAAATGGGCCTAAGACTCAAATATTCTGGCTTTAAAGGCCGGGCCTCTTTACTTGTTGAATGTGCAGTGTCGTGCTAATTATTTAACCTCATCTTTAAGATGTAGCAATAATACCTCTTTTATAAGATTATGTTTCAAAGTGATAGCCTATATGCAAAGTAAATTGGTGGCATTTTTAGTTCTTTCATATAAATTTTTAAGCCAATTTTTATTGAAGCATTGTGCATTTCATACAAAATTTGCAATCAAGTCTACACCCATTCCTTACCTTCCCCCGTTCCTTACTTCCCCCCACCCCACCAGAGCTCATGCATTCCAACAAACATGTTTTTCATCTTTTTCTCAGTCTCTTTTAAAATTCTCGATGCAGAAGTTTACTGTTTTGAGCAGAAGTTCACTGTTTCAGTCAGTTCTTTGACCCAGTCTTTTTGTTGTTGTTATTCCTTCCATTCTGCATCATTCCAAAATATGCACATATGCATGCCACATATATCTTTTAGCATCTTCAGCTTATGATTTCTTTTTTTTTATTAGGCTGAAAGATGTCATGTTTGAAGGCTCCAACTTGGCAAGCCCAAACCAAAATCAGTCCTGCCCTTGTGCTCCACACTGGGGTCTTTCCTTCCCATGGTCACCAAATAAGGTTCAGTAAGCACTGCGTCCTGTCTTGATCCTCCTGTACTGGCCTCCATGATACAGCCTGGGTAGTCCAACAATGGCTGTTCATACTCTGAAGAGGCTGAAACCCCAGTCCACAAGCTGGATGTCTCAGCAGTCCCCATCTGGCACTGAAGGTTTGGAAGATTCATGGAGAGACATGAGTCTTCAGTCCATATTGGAAGGTGGAAAAGCTGTGTCTCATGTCTTTGAAGGACGGCAAAAGCAGTGGCAGCCTCCGGGTAGCTGCACTTGTCAGTAAGANTTGAAAAGCACAAACCATTTTTTGTACAGGCTGTTATTATTAATTGTCATTTAATCTGCCATGCATTTCCAAATAGAAGACTTTGTAAATGGTCAGACTAAAGACAGCACAAAGAAACTAGCAGTAAAGAATACCATGAAATGATATTGTCTTCTACTGAATTCTCCTCTACTAACACCGTCACTCAGTTTTCAACTTTTCACTGTGATATGGTTAGAGAATTCTTACAAAGATTTTGTTAAAAAGCATTGTCCCTGGGCTGGAGAGATGGCCTAGCGGTTAAGAGTGCCGACTGCTCTTACAGAGGACCCGGGTTCGATCCCCAGCACCCACATGGCGGCTGAGAACCGTCTGAAACTCCAATTCCAGGAGAACTCCAGTTCCAGGGGAATCCGACACCCTCTTCTGACCTCCGCGGCATTGCACGACACGGGTGCACAGACCTACATGCAGACAGTACATTCATACACATACAAAAATAAATTTAAAAAAGTTTAAAAAAGAGTGAACAAACTCATCTATGTATTTGGGTGACCAATTTATCTCAATTTCCCAGGATCTCAACTGATTTTAAAAACCAAACATCTCAGGACCCCTCTTAGATAAACTAAGATGATTGGCAATCCTGCCTATAATCCACATTTCTAGCCTGGAATTATAGTTCACTAATCTTATTTCCAGGTCTATATTTTTTTTGGACTTTTTGAGACAGGGTTTCCCTTTAGTTCCAGCTGGCCTAGAGGTTGCTCTGTTCACCAGGCTGACCTTGGACTCAAAGAGATCTGCCTGGCTCTGCCTCCTGAGTGCTGGGATTAAAAGCCTGTGCCCAGGCAGGTCTATAATTTTTAATGGAGTAATTCCTGAATTATGGAGATCAATTTTAAAAACATAAAATATCTCACCATGTTTATTTTAAGAATGTAAAGATTTACTCTAATTTTTGAGGTCTGAATTAAGAGTTGCATACTATCTTGTTGGGACAGATATTATTAATAAAGTGTTTGAGGGTAAATATTGTACTTTCACTTATCACAACTAATTTAATACTGAGTATCTTGTGGGTGTATAAGCCACACAGGAAAAGGCTTTAACTACAACTTATCTGAGTCTGGGTCGAATGCCTTGCTTCTGTCCGAATGCAAGATGGTGCTGGAAGGTCTGAAAAGACCTGTCACAAGGCCACGTCCCATGCCGCAAAGCCATCTTCCTTCTCTCCTATTTCCCCTTGGAAGGTGTCTTGAGAGAGATTTTCATAATCTTTTGAGTTCTGAAACAGTATAAACTTTCCATCTCCCTCCTTTGACAGTAAAGTGCAGGCTATAAACTGTTCTGCTTGAGCCGGGTGTAGTGGTGCACACCTTTAATCACAGCACTTTGAGAGGCAGAGGCAGGTGGGTCTCTGTGAGTTCAAGGCCAGCCTGGTCTACATAGTGAGTTTCAGGCCAGCTGGGGCTACAGGGAGACCCTGTCTCAAAAAAAGGGACAATAAGATTGAGAATTTATGTATTACTACACAAAAATTCAGTAAAAATAATTTAAAAATGTAACCAGGGGTAATGGTGCATTGGTGCATGCCTTTAATCATACCACACAGGAGGGGGAGACAGGTAGTTCTCTGTAAGATCAGGGCCAGCCTGGTCTACATAGCAAGTTCTAGGCTAGCTGGGGCTACAGGGAGACCCTGACCCTGTCTCAAAAAGCCAAAAAGACAAAACAAAACGAAAAACAAAACAAATCTGTTTGGCTGAATTTTTGAGTTGGTTTCTCCCACAGTGGTGTGCCTCCTATATTGTATTACAATTATCTGGCCCCTTTTGTTTGATATCCCTCCTGGTATGTGTGATGGGGAGTATCCTGAGCTAGAACAGTTGATTGCTGTTTCTTTCATTTAAAGTAGCTAATTCTATCTATTGACCAAATGAGTGAGGCCTTTGTTCTAGTCTTGTCTCAAGTCTGCTTGACAAGACATTTTGAAGCCTTCAGTTTTCTCTGTTGATAGCACTAATGGATTAGGGGCTTCTCAGGGCTAGAAGATGGGTCTATATCATTACATCCTACTATTATTTCTTTCAGATGGCTTTTGTGTGCTCTGGTCCTGGATTACTAAGAATGTATGTTTACATTCTAGTAAAATGTAGCATGCCAGTAAACTTTTAGTGCCCTAGAACCGTCAGTTTGAAATTTCTAGATAGACTACTCACTTTAGTCAAGAAGTTAAGGAAGTCAGGTACCAGAGAAACCCATCCACCTCCTGAGGACCTTATGAGACTCTGTTCAGTGACTGATAAGATGTAAAATGTTAACAAGACCTTCATACTTTATGAACTGGCAATTCTAGTCCTAATTCCATACAATAGAAATGTGTTCATATGTGCTCCAGAGAATAGCATAGTAATATGAATACTACTATAGTATTATTTTGGAATAGCAGAAATAAATCCAAATGCCTACTACTATGTGCATATACAATATAATATGAACTTTAATTCTTATGGCCAATTTCAAAGCCCTAAGAGTATTAATTTTTCTCTAGTGTACTGATATCTCGAGTATATGTAAGATATGATGATTGTAATAATATATACATTAAGGGCTAAAGAGATTGCTCAGTGGTTAAGAACACTGGCGGCTCTTCCAAAAGGAGCTGGGTTCAATTTCCAGCACCCACATGGCAGCTAACAACCATCAATAACTCCAGTTCCAGTAGATCCTACACCTTCTGACATCCATGGACATTGCATACACATGGTACACAGCATACATATTGCAAAACACCCATACACATAATATTTAAAAATAATGATATGTACATAAATGTAAAGGCTTTTTTTTCAAGAAGAGCACACGTGAGGGAAGATTAAACTGAGCTTGAAATTTTTGTGATATTTTTTTGAGACAGGGTCCCCCTGTAGCCCCAGCTGGCCTGAAACTCACTATGTAGATCAGGCTAGCCTTGAACTCACAGAGATCCACCTGCCTCCCAAGTGCTGGGATTAAAGGCATGTGTCACAATGCCCAGGGAGATTTTTTTATATATAATTTTTTTCAAAGCCAATTTTTATTGAACCTTTGTGCATTTCATACAAAATTTCCCAATCAAATCTAGACCCGTTCCCTCTTCTTTGCCCCCCCCCACACCACCAGAGCTCATGCATTCTGCCAAGCATGTGTTTAATTTTTTTCTCAATCTAATATTTTTTTTTTTACAGGGGAGAGCATGAACACAGTCCCCTACTACCACAAATTATGCAGCTGAGATCCCACATTTGGGGAAATCGTGGGGGTCAGNTGGGCTTGTGCATGGTAGGCAAGTAGTCTACCACTGAGCTACATCCCCAGCAATATCTTTTTATATATATATATAATTTTTTAATTGAGCATTTGTACAACTCGTACAATGGTTCCCAAGAGACTTTTTATTTTGCAATGAGTTCTCATTTACAGTAAAGCTGCAAAGATAGTACAGATAATTCCTATATACTCTTCATCAAATTGTACCTAATGTTATTATCTTGTATTACCATGGCGCATTTATAAAAAGTGTTTGCCTGCTTGAATGACCGACAACCTGAACTACATAGAGAGAACTTGTCTCGGAAAACAAAAACAGAACAAAACAAAAAAGAGATGAAGAGTGCCTGGAAAGCTGGCTCAGCAGTTAAGAGCAGCGGCTTTCCGAGGACCCAGGTTCAGTTCCCACCATCTATCTGGTGACCAACACCCATGTGTAACTACAGTCTCAGGGGATCTGGTGCCCTCTTCTATTCTACACAGGCCTTGCATGTGGGAAGATCCAGTTTGAATTGGGGGCCAGTTCTCAGCTAGCACCCCTCAGGGCACCATGTGGGAGTCATGGGATTTCTCTGACCCCTCCCCAAGAAGGAACAATGATGAAGGCACACGATACTGGGCGGGGCAGCAGTATGCAGTGGTGCAGAATTGGGGGTCTGTGATTGGCTCTGGGAACTGAAGTCATTTTGCTTATAAAAGCAAGCTGTAGCAGGCAATAAATCAAATTCTCCATTACCATAAAAAAGTGTTTGCCTACTAGTGTGCTTTTTATGTTTTAGGATCCAAACCAGGGTACCACACTGCATTTATTACCTATGTCTTCCAGTCGCCTTATGTCTGTAACAGTCTTGCTTGTTTTTCATGATATTCACAGTTTTTTTAAAATATTGTATTGGGGCTTGAGAGATAGCTCAGTGGTTAAGAACACTGGCTGGTCTTGCAGAGGACCTGGGTTCAATTCCCAGCACCCACATAGTGAAAAATTCTTTTTTATTTTTATTTTATATGTGTGAGTGTATTGCCTGCATGTGTGTGAGTGCACCCCTGTTGTGCAGTGCCTGGAGAGGTCAGAAGAGGCCGTTGGGTCCCTGAAACCGGAGTTATGGGTAGTTATTGGCTGCCACGTGGGTGCTGGGAATCGAACCCTGTCCTCTGCAAGACCAGCCAGTGTTCTTAACTGCTGAGCCATCTCTCCAGCCCTGACATTGCCCCACTTTCACAGTTTTGAAGAGTACCAACCAGACAGTTGTTTATAGACTGACCCTCAACTTGGGTTGATCTAATTTTTGTTTAATTAGAGTGCAGTCAGGAGGTTTGGGAGTATAGGATAGCACAGGGTAAACTAGTGATGTTAGGTTTGATGACTTGGTCACAGATGCTACTATATCTTGCTAGATTGCAGCACTGTAAAACCATTATTTTCCCCTTTTTGTTGTATTGTTCTTAGAATGAACTCACTACATTCAACCAGAATGGGGGGGTTACCCTCTTCCGTAAGGAGGAATATATGCATATTTTACTTGAAATTCTTCTCTAAGGAAAGGTTTTGACATTTTTTTTATTGGTAAGTCCATGTGGATGTTTTAATTTTTGTATATGCATATTATTTTATAATCTAGTACTACATTGTTTACATTCTTATTCAAATTGTGCCAGCTTTGGCCACTCAGTCTCCAACCACCAAAATTTGAGCCCCTGTACATTGCAAGTTACTCAGATTTGGGAATTTTGTTAAATCAACACAAAATCGACCAGAAGAGATCATTGGTATTGAGGAGGAGGATAATGTTATGATGCCTGAAATTGTGGAAGCAAATTTAGAACTGGATAGTGGGCAGAGATTGGAAGAATATGGAGGGAAAGTCTTCAAAAAGCATATATTATACATGGAAAATTATGGCCATTATGATGAGAACTCAGAAAATGAGAAAATTAGGCAATAGCTAGAATGTCTTAGAGATAGAATAAATGGTTATTATTAGAGTGATGGACAGAATGTGGATTGTAAGAGCGGTGCTGATAATGAGGTCTATTAGTGAAAATGAGGTCTATTCTATCCAAAATTGGAGTCAAGGTCATCTTTACCACATTATTGCAAAGAATTTGGCTGCATATGCTGTTCCATGCCTTAGGGCTTCATGGAAGACTAAGTTTAAGAATGATGAAAAACCGATGATAGGAAGTTTCTGAACAGCAAACCTGCTGTGTGATTACCTTTATCATCTACATATGCTCAGATAAGAAAAGGAAAGGTATAAAGGCAGAATTTATACGTACACTCAAGAGGTGTAAAATTTTGTAAAATGTCTTTTCCACATCTATTGAAAAGATAAAATCATTTTTGTCTTTCATTTTATTCATATATGAATTTATTCATATATGTGAATGTTTGTTACTTTCTCTGTGTGCATCCCTTGCATATATCCTACTAAATCATAATGAATACTCTTTTAACATCCTGTTGAATTTGGTTTGCTAGTATTTTCCTGAGGAATTTTGTATCTGTGTTGACCAGAGTGTTCTCTAGTAGTTTCTTTTCCATTGTTGTTGTATCCTTGTCTAGTTGTGGTATCCGGATAATGCTGACCCTGTAGAGTGAGTTTGGAATAATTATCCCTCTTCAGTTCTTTGAAATAGTTTGAGAATAATTGGTATTTATTTATTTTCTCCATCCTAGTATGTTTGTCTAGGGGCTTCAGAATTGTTAACCCATATTATAAGAAAGGAATGTTCTATGTAGAATACAGCATATTTACATGGTTCCCTCTGCCCTTACTTTTGTAGTTCCTAGTCAAATAAGTTTTCAAAAAAATTTGCGTGAACAGTTCCTTTGTTTCTTTCACTTTTTACAAGATTACTTAGATGCTCCTCAATTGACGAGTGGATGGCAAAAATGTGGTACATCTACACAATGGAGTACTACTCAGTGGTAAAGAAGAATGACATCATGAACTTTGCAGGTAAATGGATGGAACTCGAAGCCATTATGCTAAGTGAAGTAACATAGTCCCAGAAAAATAAGCTGCGAATGGTCTCCCTCATTTGTGGATGCTAACATCAAAACCCCAGATGAAAGGCAAGCTGAACATTGTTATATTTCTGTTTATCTGAAAGCAACTATGTTGTTATAATGTAAATCTCTTAACAGGGTCTAGAATTGATCCACCACTTACTTTCAGACTCTGTAATTACTGTATATGAGTGGAAAGTATGTATCCATATTTTTAGAGTAATATAAAATTAAAGGAGAAAAATGTGAATTCCTAAAAATAAAAAAAAGACTGAGAGAAAGATGCAGGACAGTTATGGCAGAGCGCATGATCTGGGGTGGTTGGGGGGAAGGGAAAGGGGAATATGTCTAAACTGAACTGAGAAATGATGTCCGAAATACACAAAACATCAATAAAAGCATTATGAAAAAATTACTTAGATACTTTCAATCTTTAGTTCTTTTGTCATCCTTCATCATAAAAAAGTGTGATTGCTGGATACTTTAAAATAAAGTTAAGGGATGGCCGGGCATGGTGGCGCACGCCTTTAATCCTAGCACTTGGGAGGCAGAGGCAGGCGGATCTTTGTGAGTTCAAGGCCAGCCTGGTCTACGGAGTGAGTTCCAGGACAGCTGGGGCTAAAGCGGAGACCCTGTCCCGAAAAGACCAAAAAAAAAAAAAAAATAAATAAATAAATAAATAAATAAATAAATAAAGTTAAGGGGCAGGAGAGATGGCTTAATTCCAGTTCAACCTCCTCTTCTAACCTCTACAGGCATTGCATGACATGGGTGCACCTATATACATGCAGACAATACACTCATCCACATAAAATATAAATAATAAAGTATTTTTTAAGAATTAAAACTAAAGTTAAATTTATTTGTATGGTCTTCATTTCATCAATGGATTACATTGTGGTTAATTTGCATATATTGTAGCTTACTTTTTGTGATATTCTATGGGTTTTGACAAATATTCTCTTCTTAGATTTGTTAAGGCTTGTTTTGTGGTCCAACCTATGATTTATTCTATAGAACACTGCATGCACAATTGAGAAGAACGCGTTTTCTGCAGCTGTTGGATCAAATGTTCTGTAGCTGTCTGTTAGGTCCATTTGGCCCCAAGTGAAATTCAAGTCCAATCTTTCCTTACTGCTATTCCATCTGGATAATCGGTGAGTTGTTGGACGATGGGCATTGAAGTTATCTATTATGTTAATGTTCTCTTTTTCACCATTCATTTTTTTTTTTTTGGTCTTTTTGAGACAGGGTCTCCCTGTAGCTCCAGCTATCCTAGAACTCACTCTGTAGACCAGGCTGGCCTTGAACTCACAAAGATCCACCTGCCTCGGCCTCCCAAGTGCTAGGATTAAAGGCATGCACCACCATGCCCGGCATTCACCATTCATTATTAATATTTGTTTCATATATTATTAGGTGATTTGATATTGGCTTCATATATGTTTGTAATTTTAAAGGTTTTATTTATTATTTTTGGTCTAATAGTGTATTGCCTGCATGTGTGCAAGTGCACCCATGCTGTGCAATGCCCATGGAGGTCAGAAGAAGGTGTTGGAGTCCCCTGGAACTGGAGTTACAGTTGCTAGTCATCTTGTGGATGCTGGGAATCGAGCCTGGGTCCTCTGTAAGAGTAGCCAGTGCTCTTAACTACTGAGCCATTTCTCCAGCTCCTATATTTGTAATTTTTATATAGTCATTGTGTATTGACTCTTATTGTTATATACAATGTCATTCTTCCTTTCATTTTAGTTTTTGACTTAATGTCTTTTTTGTTTGTCATAGTTCTCTCTCTTCCTTTTAGAATAATTGAATGAAAAAGTGGATGCTACTAAATGTTTCCTGAACTGGGGAGAAGTGCAATGTATTGCAAGAGGCAGCCTAAAAAGTATATGCTCAGTGCATGAGTAAAGGAGAACATGAGAAAAATATGTATATATTTGTGTGTATATGTGTATATAAATAATATTTTGAGGCAGAGCCTTGGTATGTAGGCAAAGCTGATCTTGAAACTCAAGATCCTTGAGCGACTCCATGTCAAAGAATTCTTAAATTTCACCAGTGCCTCATTAATTGCCCACTTAGCCCCAATATTTTCCAAATAAATTTTTTGGCGGTATTTTTTTTTGAGACAGGGTCTCCCTGTGGCCTCAGCTGTCCTGGAACTCACTGTGTAGATCAGGCTGGCATTAAAGGTGTGTGCGAAAATTCCCAGCCCAAATAAATTTTTTTAAAGGCACGAATACAATAACTTTCGGTTAAATAGAAACTTCTCATACATCTTTCTTTTTACATTTTTACTTATTTATTTATATGTGGGTGCTCGTGTGTTTGTGTGTGTGTGTGTGTGTGTGTGTGTATAAATATATAGAGAGAGTGAAAGGACAACTTGTATGAGTCGGTTCTCTGCCTCCACCATGCAGGTCCTTAGGCTTTTACTTAATGAGCCATCTCGTATATTTTTTTACATCTACCATTTTTGTTTTGAAAGTATATGATTTGGAACAATCTTTTTAATGTTCACATCCTCTAAATATTTTAATATGGTGATATTTGAGTCAGAAATGACTATGACATTTTCCTCGGTTCTCACTGTATAACATGCCATGTAATTAGTGCTGGGACAGAAGGGGACTATAGGATGCGTTGGCGGGGGTTGGGGGGGCGCTCGTAGAAGGACATTCTCTTCGGGAGAAACAGAAGAATCAAATAGAAACAGGGACACAGACAATGGGGCATTGAGAAATCAAATGGAGACTAGGAGGTAATGATTGCTGAACAAGGGGGAGTAAACGAAAAACAGGAGCTACACGGAGAAGACTGGAAAGTTGTTATGCAGGGGGCGGGGGGAGGGGCGGGCCAATGGGGGGGAGGGGCGGACCGGTAGGGACGGAGACCCCCTCTGGAGGCGGAAAGAGGCGGGACCACTTCCGGCCAGGGAGGGGGAACGGCCTCAGACCTGAGGAGAAGCTTGGAGAGAGCAGACGTCCTCTGGACTTCACCAGGGCGAGGTGAGCTGAGGTGGCCAGCTTTGGCGAAGACCATCTGGGGGCTGCCGGGCTGCAGCTTCAGGGCGATTAGCTGCACATGCACTTAAGGTTTGGAGAAAACCTGTAGGGGATTCGGGATTCAGCTGCTGCGACCTGCTAGGTTTAGAGGTGCCTGGACCTGGTTCTCACCGGGAGTGGGGGAGGAGGGGATGGAAAGGGCGGACTCTGCCGGGCTGCGGGATGGTCTGAACTTGGTTCGGGAGGTGGAAAGAAGGGATGCTGACTGGGTTGGGGTTGTAGAAAGGAAAGGTCCAGAAATACTAGCGATAGCAAGAAGGGAGGAGGACCGACGTTAGGAGGGAGGTAATGGACGGCAGGATCCGGATCCAGCTGAAGAAAAGGGACCGGACCCCTTTGGGGGTACTAGAAGGATGGATCAGGACCAAGAAAGGAGAGACAGAATCCTTTTTAAGCGACGAAAGGACCAGGCTGTGAAGGTAGAAAGAGCAGGCTAGGATCCCATTAGCGCTGGTTTGGTAAGGGAAAGACCTGGTAAGGTTCAAGAGGAGGAAATTCACCGAGGGTAACCCTGTTGGATTTGGGGGGTGGGGTATCCATGTTGCAGAAAGGGCGGAGCCGGGCCCTTGCAGACGTGGACCAAGAGGGGGGGCATGTCGGTTGAGGCGACTGCGGCGCTGGGGGAGGGGGCTTGGAGAGGGGCGGGAGGTGCGGAGACTGCGGAACCCAGCAAGGGTGAGTGGCAGGGGGGCGGCGCGGCGACACTGCAGAGGAGTGTGTGGGGGGGAATGTGGGGGAGGGGGCGGTGCCTAGCGATCCTGTGGAGCCCTGGAGACACCGCTCCGAGGAGGAGAAAGGTTGGACTGAGATATGATGCAGTTAGAAGGAGGGGGTGGGCGGGACCGAGATGTTCCTTTGCTCTGAGAGCAGGAGACATAAGTGGGAATGAGATGGTTAGAGATGGCCCGGTCCATCACGGCGCATGCGTACTGAGGGCCTTGAAGACCAGGCTCCTTCGGAAAACCTGTGAGCCTGGGAAGGGGGATCTCCATGCACATGCGCACCATCAGGTTGCGGTGCCGCAGGGGGTATTTAGGTGTAGGAGTGGCTTGTGGGGTCCTAGAACTGACATGCCACCTCCGGAGCAAAAGACGTGGCTCAGCACCTGGGCTTCTAAGTATGCAAACCCAGAAATGTTTGAAGCCCAGTATTTGAATTCTCTCATGCTTCAGATTAGGCAGGATTTGTTGTTAATCTGACCTTCCCGTATTCTCCCCTAATTCAGGCCTGTTTCTTACCGGCTCAGCTACTAGCTTCTCAGAAAGATGGATAGAAGAAACGACCACAGTTACAGGATGCCCACATTCCAGGTGAGGCCTCTTTGCATTCTCACCAAGCCATCTGCCTGGCCTTGAATTCGCTTACCACTGGAGCCCTTAGCACTATGCAATGCAATTCCATAATTCCCTGCCTAGCCTTTCTCAGTTTTCCTTTGCATGATGGAGGGGGGAGGAGAGGAAATCCTGCCTTACTCCATCTCCTGCTCCCTTTCCCTTTCCCCACCCCTTTCCAGCCAAACTGCTCAGAAGAAGGAGGCTGTTGTGAAGAGGGGTGGTTGTAGGGAGGTTACCGATGGGACCATAATGTTAAGTATGTAGGGCCCTCAGCCTCCCCCTGGGAGCATAGGGCCTCCCTTCTCTGCAGATGTCCACACTGAGACCACAGAAGAGGATGGCGTCTTGCTGATGCATACCCTGTTGTCAGCAACTAAGGATCCACCTCTTGCCAGCCGGCCTAAGAAAAGCAAGACCAAGAAGACCTCTCTTAAGGCCATTACTAAGACCACACCTGCTGCCCCTCCGGTCTCATCTGCCAATGACAATGCTAACAACAAGCCCAAAGTCACTCTGCAGGGTTTAAACCTACCGATGTTCACCCAGATCAGCCAGGCTTCAGCTCCCAGTGAGGCAGCCAGTGTCCAGGCTTCTTCAGTCATTGCTCAGCCTAAGAAAGCCAAGGCAAAGAGAGTTACTCCTAAGGTATCCTCAATTGGGAGTGAGGATGTCACTACACAGCTTAAGTCACCCTTGCAGGTCCTAAACCTACCAGTTGCCTCACCAACTATCCAGTCTCCAGTTGCCAGTGAGTCAGCCAATTCCCTGGCCTTGATAGCCCCCAGCAAGCCTAAGCAAGCTTCTAAGGCTAAGAAGGCTGCCAATAAGGCCATTGCTAGTGCCACTGAGATCTCACGGGTCCCAAATGCCACCCACGCAGCTACTACCCAAGGCCAAACTGCCGAGACAGCCAGTATCCAGGCCACAGGGGCCTCTGTCCGAGCCAAGAAAACTTCCAAAGCTAAAAGGGCAACTGCTAAGACCACAAATACTGACACTGAACATCTGGAGTCCTCAAATGGCACTGAGGCAGCTAGCAGACAGATCGAGGCCTCAGGGGTAGCTGTAAGGCCCAAAAAACCCAAAGGCAAGAAGGTTTCCAATAAAGCTTGCAATTCTGCTTCTGAGATCTCTGAGGCTCTGCCTGCCATCCAGATGGGCCCAAACCATGCTCTGTCGGTCACCGTGCGGATCAGGAGAGGGTCTAGGGCTCGAAAGGCTGCTAAGACTCGGGCAACAGAAAGCCAGATCCAAATGCCTGACCAAGGGGCTCAGGCCAAGATGGTTACCTCTCAGACCAACATAAGTGCCCTTGAGACTCAAGTTGCTGCTGCTGTCCAGGCACTGGCCGATGACTATCTGGCTCACTTGAGTTTGGAGCCCACAACTCGAACCCGGGGCAAGAGGAACAGGAAGGTGAGATGTATGACATTTTCCCGACCTTTGGGCTGCTTTTGCATCCCTGTTCTAGGTTGTTCATTTGTACTGTCAATGTTCACGGAGACTTTTACCTTTCATTTTGAACTAGACCCTGTGTCCACATAGACTATAGGATATGCTGGTAGGTAGTGAGACATCTGGATACTTAGTTTAGTAAGACATATGTGTAACTCAGTTGGTAGTGTTTAATTATGTTCCAGGCTTTGTGTCAAACAATTTTATGTAGGTTTTGCATATTTTTCTTGTTAACTGGGGACTACAAGTCCCAGCTTTATAGATAAGAAAACAAAGCCCCAAAGTGAAGTGATTTGTCCAAGGGCTATTGCTATCAGAGTCCAGTGGTGGCCCCCGAAAAAAGAAGTCCCAGGCCATGTCCTTGGATTGCTCCTGTCCTAGGAAGTAAAGATAACTGTTGCCTAGAAGATAGTGAAAGAAAAGTCCAGGAGTCAGGGCAGCCACCGATCAGGTCAGGCCCCTCTGTAGGGGAGGGTCGAGGGGGACTTTCTGGTGGAAACAGCAGTCTCTTTCACCTGGTGATTCTGGACATATCTTTCTGATAAAGTCTAAGCATCCCAATGGAGAAGAGAGAACTGTCGGCAATTACAGGCGGATCCCATGGGGACGAAGGCCTCCACCACCCCGAGATGTGGCTATTTTGCAAGAAAGGGTAAGAGTCCAGTCTCCCTTGAGACCTATTTTTCTTTCTCTTCCTTCTTTGTCATTCTTCTACGTTTTCTGCCAGCACATTGATACCACCTCCCTAACTGTTCCTTTTCTAGGCAAACAAGTTGGTGAAATACCTGCTGGTTAAGGACCAGACAAAGATCCCTATCAAGCGCTCAGGTAGTTTCTCCTTGAGCTCTCTTCTCCACTCCCCTTTCCCCCCATGGCCTCTAGGTAACTGTTTATATTCATTGCCTCCTCATACTACCTCCTCACCTACCCCACTCACACTTCACCATCGCTGCCCTGATCACACCGGGCTAGTAAAAAGACTACTCATGTAGCCTCTGCTCAGTTCAGACTCTTTTGTCTTTTCCTTCTCGCAGACATGCTGAAGGATGTCATCCAAGAATATGATGAATATTTCCCAGAAATCATTGAAAGAGCAAGCTACGCTCTGGAGAAGGTAAAGAGGCAGCCATGAAGGATAGGCTCACTGGGGAAACCTTGAATGGAAAATAAATGGATTCTGAGCCTCATAAGGAGACCTGCTAGTACATCCCTATCCCTCACTGTGCAGATGAGCAGAGTGGCCTAGGGAGGAGTATAGATCAGCCATCACATAGCATGTCAGTGAAAGCACAGCTAGGACCCAAGCCAGTGAGCTCAGTCTTGGCCGCTATCTGCTGCTGGGTATATCAAAGAGGAAGGTATGGATGACCATCAGATGTTTATGTGTTTAATGTGTGCTCGGTGCTGAACTATATGCTTTACATGCATTTTCTCACCAGTTTCTCTCCCACACAAAACCCTTAGGCATATAGCGAGCTCTGGAATGCCCAAGATGCTGATGCCTAAGGATGAATTTTGTGATGTCACAGGCTCTTCTTTTTCTTGGCAGATGTTTCGAGTCAATCTGAAGGAAATTGATAAGCAAAGTAGCTTATATATTCTTATCAGCACTCAGGAATCCTCTGCAGGCATACTGGGAACGTAAGCTGGGCAAGTGCTTGGGTGGGAAGGGGCTTCTGCTTCCATCCATGCTTTTTCCCTGCCCTCTCGTCCCATATCCTCTTGGAGGTCCAGGAAAGGGAGCCTAAAAGCCCCTGCCCCAGCCCCACACACGGTTGGGAGCGTGTGTAGTGGTGGCGCCGGGTTGTGACTGGAAGGCAAGACTCACTGGGACTCTGTCTAGAATTGTCTCATGGCTGGGGGCTTTGGGAGAGAAAGGAAGGAGTCCATACTGACCGAGCACTGGTGTTGTCCTTGTTTGACAGGCATTGTTCTCTCTTCCTCAACCCTGGGTAGGGAGGAGCAGGATGCGATTTCCCACTTTGCTGAATGGAGATCTTGGCTCGAGAGTGAAAGCACCTTGTGTAGATAACTGGGGTCCTAGACTAGACTGAATTGTCCCGTACCTGCGGAATCTGGGGGAGGCTAACCTAGTGAGCTGGCTGCTGGGTCTTGCGGATGGCTCGTAGTCGTAAACTTTCTCTCTGTCCTGTTATTCCCTTAGGGCCAAGGACACACCTAAGCTGGGTCTCCTTATGGTGATTCTGAGTGTCATTTTCATGAATGGCAACAAGGCCAGTGAGGGTGAGTGGGGGGACAGGCAGCTGAATGGGTTGCTGTTGTCTGAATTCCAGGTGCTCACTTTCTGTCTCTGTCTCCTTCTTGCCTCCCCTTGCAGCTGTCATCTGGGAGGTGCTGCGCAAGTTGGGGCTGCGCCCTGGGTATGATTGGGCTCTCTCTGTGCTTGCTGTCCGTGTTGTCTTTTGACAAGAGGATGGTCCCAGGATTGAATCAGCCTGGTGGTCTGGTGGAGCAAGTGGGGATGGTGGGGGGTATTTCTTATCTGGATGAATGACAAAATGGTTCTGAACTTTTTGATTTCTTTTCTTCCTTCTGTCCTCTGTTCTGAGAAGAGGTATAAGGTGGACCTTCAGCCATCTCTGATAGAGAGTCACCTAGCCTTCACTGTTTGCTTCTAGTGGCCATATGCTTACTACTTTCTTCACTGCTTCATGAGTTATAAAAGTCTCTTCTGTGTTGAGAAATACTTCTGCCTTCCCTTTGGGCAGTTCTGGGCTTTGTTCACTGACTATTTTTCCTATTGCTAGGGTAAGGCATTCGCTTTTCGGAGAAGTGAGGAAACTCATTACAGATGAATTCGTGAAGCAGAAGTAAGTGGTGTTTCAAGGCTTCTGTATAAGCTCTTGGTGTGGTAATCTGGTACAGAAAGTACTTAGAGACGTTCTTCTACACTGTCTTTAGATGGATGGGCATTCTGTGTCCTAGACCTGAGTCCTAGCTAAAATTCTGATGGATGGACCTGTGGAGGGTGTAGTCCGAGCATGGGCCCAAGAATGGCCACTGTTTACAGGTCATCCCAACAGTAATTTGGGATTGTTCATACAGAAGCAAAACAATTTTGTCTTCTGTAATGTTCGGTCCCATATATGTATTGAAAAATAACTGTTTGGCCTGGAACTATGTGTGAGAATGAGTCTGGGGCTGAAGGGTCTTGAAAACTTTCCTCTGGGGACTATTTGGTTTTTCTTTAGAGGAGATTGTCCCATCTGTGGCCTAGTGGTTAAACAACTGTTTTGCTTGATTAGAAGCTAGTTTCATTTCCTTTCTTTAAGGTATCTGGAATACAAGAGGGTCCCCAACAGCAGACCACCCGAATATGAGTTCTTCTGGGGCCTGCGGTCTTACCATGAGACTAGCAAGATGAAAGTTCTGAAGTTTGCATGCAAGGTAATGAGCATCCTAAGCTTGGCACGTTAAGGGAATGGTGTATCTCTTACAGAGGCAAGCTGTGTGCAGTGATAGGCAGGTACAGGACGACAGGCATTGTTTTGTATATAGGCATATGAAACCTCAGTGTTCCAGCATAGTGCAAGATAAACACCTTGCATTGTCTGATTCATTTTTCATACTTGTATTAGTCTGGTGAGGCTGCCATTACAAAGTACTATGAAGGAAATGGTTTAAGAAACAGAAATAGTGAGCTGGGAAGGTGGTTCATTGGTTAAGAGCACTGACTGCTTTTCCAAAGGTCCCAGGTTCAATTACCAGCTTCTATGTGGTGGCTAACAACTGTGTGAAACTCCAGTTCCATGGATCTGACACCCTCTTCTGGCTTCCACAGACTTTGCATGACATGGATGCGCTTATACATGCAGGCAAACACTCATACACATAAAATAAAAATAAATCAGAAACCCTTTTTTATTTATTTTTTATTTTTTTTATTTATTTCTGTATGTGTATGAATGTACTGTCTGCATGCAGGTCTGTGCACCCATGTCGTGCAAAGCCTTGGAGGTCAGAAGAGGGTGTCGGATTCCCCTGGAACTGGAGTTCTCCTGGAATTGGAGTTTCAGACGGTTCTTGGCCGCTATGTGGGTGCTGGGGATCGAACCCGGGTCCTCTGTAAGAGCGGTCGGCGCTCTTAACTGCTAGGCCATCTCTCCAGTCCCAGAAACTCTTTTTATAAAGAAACAGATTCTCTCACATCCAGCACAGTCAGTTTCTGGTGAAGGCTTTCTTCCTGGCTTACAGACACTTAACTTTTTGCCGTGTTTCCCCATGGCTGAGAGCAAACCTGAGCTCATCTGTTTCTCTTCTTATAAAGACACTAATCCTATTGGATTGGGGCCTTACCCACATTCTCTTATTTAACTGACATTATCCCCATAAAAGGCCCGGTTTACAAATACAGTCACACTGGGGACTGGGTATGCAGGATAAAAATTTGGAGAAAATCCATTCAGTTCACAACACACTTCTTTCTCCATATTACAAGTGGAGACATTTGGGCTCATTAAGATGAAGTAACTTATTCAAGGACATAACTCAGGTACTTTCGTCATGACTGACACTTTAGAGCTCTAATGAGTTAGAATGTTATTTTACTTACTGCTATTAGCTTGGTGCTGATCACATAATAGGTGCTTCACATATGATTACAAGGGCTATTTTTCTCACAGTAATTATAATTTCAATTTTAGGTACAGAAGAAAGACCCTAAGGATTGGGCTGCTCAGTACCGAGAGGCAGTAGAGATGGAAGTCCAGGCTGCAGCTGTGGCTGTGGCTGAGGCTGAGGCCAGGGCTGAGGCAAGAGCCCAAATGGGAATTGGAGAGGAAGCCGTGGCTGGGCCTTGGAATTGGGATGACATGGATATTGACTGCCTGACAAGGGAAGAGTTAGGTGATGATGCTCAAGCCTGGAGCAGATTTTCTTTTGATATTGAGGCCAGAGATCAAGAAAATGGAGATACCAGCACCAATCTCGACTTCACCCAAGGAGCTGGTACCAGAGGTAGCTTCAGTGATGGTGCTGGTGTTAGCTTTGGTGGTGTGCCCAGCCCCAGTGATGGCTTCGGTGGCAGAGGTGGCATTACGTTTGGTAGTGCACCCAGTACCTCTGCCAGCTTCAGCAGTGCAGAGAGCATTAGTTTTGGTGACGCACTCAACACTAGCACTGGTTTCAGTGGTGGAGCCAGCATGACCTTTGGCACACCCAGTACTAGTGCTACCTTCTGCAACACAGCGAGCATCAGCTTTGGCGGTGCACCGAGCACTAGCACTAGTTTCAGCAGCACAGCCAGCATCAGCTTTGGTGGTGCACCGAGCACTAGCAGTGGTTTCAGTAGCTCAGCCAGCATCAGCTTTGGCGGTGTGCCCAGCATTGGCAGTAGCTTCAGTGACGGATCCAGCATCAGCTTTGGTGGTGCACTCACCACTAGCCCTAGTTTCAGTAGTGGCACCAGTATTAGTTTTGGTGGTGCACCCTATACGAGTGCCGCTTTTAATGGTGGAGCCAGCTATGGTTACGGAGGCCCACTTTGTAGCACCACAGCTAGCTTTAGTGGTGCACTCAGCACGGGCACCAGCTTCGGCAGTGCACCTACCACAAGCACTGTCTTCAGTGGTGCGCTGGGCACCACCACTGGCTTTGGAGGTACACTTAGCACCAGTGTCTGCTTCGGTAGTTCTCCGTACTCTGGTGCCAGCTTTGGAGGCACACTCAGTACCAGTATCTGCTTTGGTGGCTCTCCTAGCACCAACACTGGTTTCGGTGGTACACTCAGCACTAGTGTCTCCTTTGGTGCTTCGAGTAGCAGTTCTGACTTTGGTGGCACGCTGAGCACTAGCGTCAGCTTTGGTGGCTCTTCTGGCAGCAGTGCTGGCTTCGGCAGTGCACTCAACAGCAGTGCTGGCTTTGGCGGTGCCATCAGCACCTGTGCCAGTTTTGATGGGGGATTCAACAGTAGCGCTGGCTTTGGCAGTGCCGTCAGCACCAGCGCCGGCTTTGGCAGTGTACTCAGTAGCAATGCGGACTTTGGTGCCATCAGCACCAGCGCCGGCTTCGGCAGTGTTCTCAGTAGCAATGGGGACTTTGGCAGTGCCATCAGCACCAGTGCCAGCTTTGGCGGTGTCCTTGGTAGCAATGCAGACTTCGGGGCCATCAGTACCAGTGCCGGCTTTGGAGGGGCACTCAGTAGCAGTTCAGAGTTTGGCAGTGCCATCAGCACCAGTGCCAGCTTCGCCGGTGCACTCAGCACCAATGCAGGCTTTGGCAGTGCCATCAGCACCAGTGCCAGCTTTGGCAGTGCACTCAGTAGCAATGCCGGCTTTGGCAGTGCCATCAGCACCACTTCCGGATTCAGTGGCGCACTCAATGGAGGTGCGGGCTTCGGAAGCACGGTCAGCACCAATGCTGGGTTTGCCGGTGCACTCAGCACCAACCCTGACTTCGGTGGTGCATTCAGTACTAGTGTTGGCTTCAGTGGGGCGCTTAGCACCACTGACTTTGGTAGTGCTCTCAGCAACAGCATTAGCTTGGGCAGTGCTCCCACCACCAGCGTCAGCTTTGGTGGTTCCCACAGCACCAGCCTCTGTTTTGGTGGAGCACCCAGCTCAGGCCTCTGTTTCGGCAGTTCATCTAACACCAATCTATGCTTTGGAGGGTCTTCTAGCACTAACTCCTGCTTCAGTGCTGGAACCAGCGCCAGTTACAGTGAGGGGCAGAGCACTAGTGGTGGTTTCAGTTTTGGCAATGGGTTAAGCACCACTGCCGGCTTTGGAAGTGGACTGGGCACCAGTGCTGGCTTTGGTGGTAGCCTAGTTACCAGCACTGGATTTGGTGGCAGCTTGGGCCCCAGTGCTAGCTTTGATGGAGGATTAGGCACCACTGCTGGCTTCGGTGGTGGCCTAGGCACCAACACTCATTTTGGACTAAGCCCTAGTGCTGACTTCATTGGAGGACCATGTACCAGTGCTGGCTTTGGTGGCAGACTAAGCACCAGCACTGACTTCAGTAGTGGACTGGGCACTAGTGCTGGTTTTGGTGATGGACTGGGCAGCAGTGCTGGCTTTGGTGGTGGACTGGTCACTAGTGATGGCTTTGCTGGTGGACTGGGTACCAATTCTGGCTTTGGCAGCACACTTGGCACCGGTGCAGGCTTCAGTGTAAGCCTCAGCACCAGCGATGGCTTTGGCAGTGGGCCTAATGCCAGCTTCGACAGAGGACTGAATACTATCATTGGCTTTGGCAATGATTCCAACACCAGCAGTGGCTTCACTGGTGAACCCAGCACCAGCTCCAGCTTCAGTAGTGGACCCAGTTCTATTGTTGGCTTTAGTGGTGGACCAAGCACTGGTGCTGGATTCTGCAGTGGACCAAGCACCGGTGGCTTTGGTGGTGGACCAAGTACAGGAACTGGCTTCGGCGGACCAAGCACTGGAGCTGCCTTTGGAGGACCGAGCACTGGAGCTGGCTTTGGTGCTGGACTGAGCAGCAGTGCAGGCTTTGGTGGACTGAACAGCAGTGCTGGATTCAGCGGCGGAGCAAGCACTGGAGCTGGCTTTGGTGGTGGAGCCGCTAGCCTTGGTGCCTGTGGCTTCTCCTACGGCTAGTGCACTTTCAGGTGACTGCACTATTCTCATACCTAAGGTCCAGGGGGATGAGTATGGTGTGGTAACTGCAGAATAATAGAAGAGACCCGAAGATAGGAAAGCTGAGTGAGAAGATGAAGACAAGGAAGACTGAGAAAACAGACTTGGTGCTAACACACGTTTCTTTTTTCTTTCTTTTATTTGTTTGTAGGTTTATTTCCTGTGTTTACAGATGCAGCAGTACTTCCCGTGGAGCCAAAGTGTAGCTTTGGAATCTTTGTTCACACAGCAACCCAAGCCGCTGCTGCCCATCAGTCGAGTTACACACTATGACAAAATCTGCTGTGTCTGCCTTGTTTGCTTCCTGTGTGTTGTCCTATTTTGGTATCAGAGTTAAATTACATTTGCAAAATGAATCCGAGTTTACTCCATTTTTTAAAATATAGTTAGAGAGTTGTGATGTTTGGAGTCCGGAGAGCGATGAGAGCTCAGCATAGCTCTTGGGGAATTGGGGGGGGGGGTCCAGGCAGGTGTTTCTCAGGGTCAAAGAGGTCTACAAAAACAGCAAGCCAAGGGATAATATTTTGTACAAGGGGAAAGCCCGAGGCAGAAGACAAAGATAAGTATAGAATGTCAGGCCAAAGCCAATTGAGGGGCAGGAGATAGGTATGGAAGAGTCAAAAACTGACTAGCATGAGAAGGTTATCAGCAACTCTAGTACATCCTAGCAAAAAAAGGTGTGGATGATTCAAGGTTTAGATCTTGCTGGGGTTCTGAGGAAAGGACAAGGTAAAAAAGGCAACAGGTTTGTGTGTCTGTTTATCACAAGATCACTGGTACTTGTAATAACAGACAGTGCACAGACAGTGGCTGCAGAAGTCAACTATAGGGTCCAAGCGGCTTAGGTATGGAAGAATATTGAGAGACTGTTGAGACACTAATGAACTAAGTAAAGTCAATGGAGGACTCAGAAGGACTACACTACCGACATACAAGTGCAAATACTGTTCATGTAGGAAGTACTACACGAATACCTGCTGCTAAAGATCCTATGGATGATACAATTGTAGGGAGTCTTGAATGAGTGGGGGGCTTCCATTCAGTAACCCAGACAGAGATGATGCCAAGAATGAAAAGGAGACAATCACTGGAGTTGAGGGAGTTGGCCCTGGGGGAAAGGGAAGTGTTGGATGCATAATTCACATGGACAATGCATTACTCAGGATGGTAGCAAGAATTGGAGGAGAGTGAGGCCCTTGATCCAAGTACCGTATTCTTCTCTGGGGATAATGATGAAGGCATCCTGCCCACATGTACTGTAACCACCAAAGATCAAGGCCGACTCTCACTCACAAGGACCTCTCTTCTCCATCTTTAAGGGTGCCAACCCAGGACTTCCCTCCCAGAAGTCTTCACCCATTGTATCTCAACAGAATTGAAGTTGGGTCAAGGTCTTGAGACCAAGGGAAGAAGCCTTTTCATGACCTGTCATATAGGCAGGAAGAAACGTCTTTATTGATCAGAAAATAGTAATTTTAAAAGAGCTGCATCCACAACTAGGTAGTTCGTTAGTTGTGGCTGGGAACTAGGAACTGTTTAGCAGCTGCTACAGGCTTCACTGGAGGTTGGGCTCTCTCAGGCCAAAGTCTGCTCTTAGGAGAAGAACAGGGTAGCAGTTCCTATAAGTGGAAAGCAATGAAGACGGGCAATCTGACCATTTGGAAAGGGCTAGTAATGGGCAGGGACAGTGTCCAAGGCTTCCTCAGGTTCACGGGTGATGTCCACATTCTGAGAAGAGAGCCTACTGTTAGCAGGAAGTGTAGCGCCCCAGTCCCAACCCCACCTCCGTTCCTGTGCCAGGCTGCCCTCTCTCAGCTGAGCCTGGGTCCTGACCCTCTTCTCAGGCATGCTTGAGGAATCGGCCTGAGGCCTTTCTGGCAGAGACTTGAGTCTCTTTGGTGCCCCAGGCCTGGGTCATGGTTCTTGGTGTTTCTGAGTGCCAGTTGATGAGAAACTTCTGGGATCTGTGGGGCTGGGGACAGTCTTTTCACGTGGGAGGGTGCTTTCAGGATGTGCCTTAACAGTCAGCGTGGGTACAGAGTCCCCCACCTACCTCAGGCTTGTCCCGGTGTGTGTTCACAGCTTCTACGTTCAGGTAGATGGACTCCACTTTGCAGCCTCAGAAAAGAACAACTCATGTCCATAAACCTTCGGGTTAAGCCCAGCTCTTCCCTGAGGTATCACCCCCCCCTCCCGTCTCCCATCACTGCCCACACTCCAGGTCCACACTCTAGATAACATCTGCCCTGGAGGGAAGGGAATTCAGATGAGCCATAGGATGGGCAGGGAGGACTCCAGCCCTAAGAGCCCAGCAGTCACCAGTCATTCTCCCAGCTCTGCCATTAACTCCCTGTTCTTTCGGCTTCACTTGCTCATTTGTACGTGGGGAACTAAGTGAGAGATGACCTCTGTGGCCTCCCCCAACTCTTGTGGCCCACACGTCTGTGATGTAAGATTGACAGAGCACTGATGATTCTCCAAACCATGCTAGATGAAAGAGTCCTGGGCCTCTGTGCTGGGTACTCACACCCAGGTTCCTATTCAGACAGTCTGGTTATAGCAACAGCAGAGGTATGGAGGAAGTTCTAGGGAGCCTGGAGGAAGAGAGTGTGTCGCGGGGCCCTGGAGCTGGCAGAAGAGCCCGCTGATTACTGGTAACCCCCTCAGCACCATTCCCATGAAACGCAGCCTATCAGTCTGCCCTAAGCCATTCGATTCTGCTCACACCCCAGACTGGATTTGATTCTATCCTCTACATGCTTATGAGCATTTCACAGATAACTAGCACCCTGATAGAAGCTAAGCTGTCCAGAATGTGCTTTGAGCTCTTTCTTTGTCCTGTTGGGACCCTCCTGGCCTAACACACATTGCTTAATGTCCTGTACTCATTCTTCAGACAGAGATAGAAAGTTAGAACCAGGCCCAGATTTAAAGGTTATTCCAGTTCTACCCTACTACCACCTGCCCCACCTCCCCCAGGAACCTTCTAGAGCAAATGACAGGCACTGGGGGCATACTCCTGTCTTTCATGTGCCCTTCCTTAGATGATAGGGAAAGTACTCACCATAAGCCACAGGCGTGAGTTTGAGTACTGTGTGCAAAGGGCACTTGAGATATGGCAGTTCATCTGAAAAGGAGGAGAAAGCAGCCCTGAGGGATTTGGTGCTGCGCTTACTGGATGCTCCCAGGCTTACTGGGTGCTCCCACTTTAACTTCCTAGTTGCGCCCTGGCACAACTCACACTGAGTATTTTACAGGGGACAGACAGTGAGGGGATCAAAGTTGACAAGGCAAAAGAGAGCAACCAGGTGGCCTGGGAACAGAGACAAGATAGTCCTGGGAAACATGGACAGCCCACTCAGAGGCCTCAACTCCTTACTCTCAGAGTCAACAGCAGATGAAGGTAAGCCTCCCTCCTGTCCCCATCCAGACCTCCCAGAGACCTCTCCACTACAATCCCACCTCGACAAGGGTCCACAATTCCTATTGGAAGTGTTCTGTGAGACCCTCTTTTGTGCCAGTTCCAAATTTATGTAAATTTCCTGTCTGGGCCGTTTCTGATTGTCAGGCAGACTGAGAGAAGGGGGTGATCTGGCTGATTCCATAGATAGGAGAACTGGAGCTTGAAGGGTAAAGGTACCGGTCTGAACTCAAGTGGCCATGAAGTGGCTATTTGGGGACGAGAACCTAGGAAGCTCTGAGGACAAGATGCCTTCTCTGCTCTTGCACTCTGTTGGTGCTGCCACGGAGGAGGTCACAGTGTACTGCAGGTGTCGCAGCTACTGCTGGGTTCTTTATCCAGATATCCATCTTCCCACTGTCCAAGCTGCAGTACTTATCTTACCTCTCTTCATTTAGCTAGAATTCCCCTTGTCATGGCTTCCTGTCCCTTCGGCTCGTTTTAGGCTTTCAGGGCCTGCCATCATGCTGACACACATCGGGACGGGTATTTTCCTGAGAATCCGTCCTGTTCCTCCTCATTCGAATCATCATAATCAGTGGTCGACAACTCTTTGTGTCTGACCACTCTGCACCCTCACTGATGCTCTGCACCATGCTCACTCTCTCCGCCCACAGAAGGAAACAGACTCCAACAAGAGAAGTAACTTAGCTGAGGTCCCTGACTCAGCTCTGGCACTCAGTTAACTGGTGACATTGGCCCAGCCTCTTCTGTCTCTGGCCTTCAGTGTCCCCACTGTCCAGAAAGGTGCCCTAACCCTATGGAGACCTAACTTTAATTCATACCATCTCTCTGAGCTTCCTTCCATCATTTTCCTGAGTAATGGGAGTAAAACCATTTGCCTAGCTGTGCCTGACCTGGCTGCCATGACAGTTGTGAGGAACTAGGATAGTCTGTGTGAGAGAGGGTAAGAAGTGGAGACATCCACAATGTGGGAACTACACCACGTATCTTTGGGAGTAGAGGCCCTCTGTGATACATAAAAGCAATTAGCTCCTATCCCTGTCATTTAGGATGTTGGGCAAGTCACTTCACCTCTCTGAGCCTTTGTTTTTTCATCTGAGCAGTAGAAACTATACTGCCTGCCTCACAATCTTAAAAAAAAATGCTCTGAAAAGTAAAAGTATGAACATATCAGAATTCTATTTCAGGCGAGGAAATTGAAGACCAGGTAGAGAATAGATTTGTCCAGTGTTAAATTCTCAGGTTTCCAGTTTGGATTGTTCCATGTTTTATATGTTCCTTATTTTGAAATTGGCATACTAGAAAAGATTCAAGAGAGTCAAGACATTTTAGGCATTATATATCATTTAACATTGTCCCTAAACACTTTAGAAATATCCTGAAAATGTCAATGGACTCCTGAAGTTGTTACAATACTTTCTGGCTGGGCCACCTGCCTTAGTTGGAAGCTCAGTACATGTAGTCTATGTATACTTTTATAAATATTGTGTCTTAGATATTTTTAAAGATAAAGTACCAGTTGAAAAATTGAAATCTAAAAATTGCTATCTTGGACAAATTAACCCTACAACAAAGATAGAAACCTATAATTAAGATAACGAGGCCATAAATGGTCCCACTATCAGCTGATGGCAGGGTGTTTCAGAAATATGTTTGAAACTGTGGCAGACTGTTTATGTTGGCTATCAATATTAGCTACTACTACTACTACTGCTACTACTACTACTACTAATAATAATGGCACGATGGACCATACAATGTATCATGTGTTCTAAACTCTTCATGTTTATTTCTACTTCACCATTAATTCCCTCCATTTTATAGCTAAGGAAACTGAGGCTTAGAGGGGTTATAATACTTCCCAAAGGTAGTTGGCATATAACCAAGAAACTGAACCTAGATATCTTTGTTTTAGATATTATGCTTTTTTTTTTTTTGTCTTCTCAAGACAGGGTCTCCCTGTAGCCCCAGCTGGCCTGGAACTCGCTCTGTAGACCAGACTGGCCTTGAACTCACAAAGATCCGCCTGCCTCTGCCTCCCAAGTGGCTAGGATTAAATATGCTTTTAACCATTGCAATATAAACCAGCACTTGCTGGCACCAGGATCTCAAATAACATCTGCCACTCCAACATTAGGAACAAAGAGGAGGGTGTTACCTGAACTTTTATCCAGGAAGTAGGCCAGGAGGCACCGCATGACAGCCTGGTGACAGATCACCAGTACATTTTCCTGTCGTTCTAGCTCCATTATAACTGGCTCCAGACGCTGAACCAGATCCTCATAGGACTAAAACAGAGGGAAATACTTGGTAAGAAAGAAGGACAAAATATATTTACTCTGGGAGGAACCTTAGCCCAGGAATCAGGAAAACTTGGTTTGGGAGCCAGTTGAATGGTTGACCCCTCACTATGCCTACATAAATCATTTGTTTCTCAGGGTCTTACTTTCATCTATCACCTGTTAAATAGACAAAGCAATAAATGTGGGATAAATAACAATGAGCTCCTCACTAAGAAATAGCTACTTAACTGCAAAGCCAGTGTTTCAAAAGAATGAGGAAAATTCTGACTGTAAAACTCCTAAGTGAAAAGTTTGGCAAAAGAATAAGTGGGCCAGGGAGGAAGCCATAGCTATCCTGGGCATTTGGCAATGACAGAAACAAAAAGTTTGTGGTGGGGGTTGGGGCGGGAGGGGGCTGGGTTTGATTGGGAACCATTGTATGAGTTGTACAAATGGTCAGTAGAAAAAAAAACTTCATAGAAATAGGAGCTAAGTTAGGACTTGGAACTCAACATAAATCTGAGACTCTCAGAGGGTAACTCTAAGCTGGGTAAAAGTTTACACTAGAAAAAGCCCATTCACGGGACAAGGGAGATAATAAGAAAATATATCTGTGTCTTTTTGATTCTGATGGAAAAGTTAGGAAAAGCTTCCTGTTACAATTTATAAATAAAGCTGAGGGTATAGATCATATGCAGGAAACCTGGGGTTTGAACCCCAGAAACAGAATGAAAGAGAGAGGGGAGAGCAGAGGAGAGGGGAGCTGAAGGGAGGGGAGAAGAAAGGAAAAGAGAGATGGAGGACAAGAATAGAGAGGAGAGTATCTAGACATGTAAGTATGACGCTTCTAGGTAGCAGAGATACAAAGACTTCCTAAGTAGCCAGAAAGCAAAGACACAGCAACTAAACTCAACAAGTTTCTTAGCCAGAATGGAAATCCTAAGACAATGGGAGCTATACCTTCGAAGTGCTGACAACAGCCAATTACCATCTGGGAAAGCGAGAGAAAATTAACATTGATTTTATAAGGTCATTTCTGAGGATGAAAATAACCTTTCATAGCAGTTTGGGCCAGCAAATTGAATTATGACTAATAAATATATTATTAAAATGTAGAACTGGCTAAGTTAGAGGCTGCACTGAAAGCCATAACATTCATCTCACACAGATACGAAAATTGTGCTTTGGTTCATGTGGCAGCAAAGGAGTTGCTTAAACTATTCCTTTTTTCACTTGGAATGATGCCAAACCCTGAGAGAGCCAACTTGCAAAAAAAAAAAAATCATAGAATTAGAGTAAGTTTAACTATTGCAAGTATCTCCAGGGAGAGGATAACAAAGACACTGGGTTGGATAATGTGTGCTTTCTTAAGAGTATATAGTACATATAAGCAGGCAAATATGTAGCTTCGTAAAAAGAGGACTAGTTTGCCTGCTGCCATGAAAACTGACAGCCAAAGTGCAGATGCTCATGCACCTTGATGGATGGCAGCTACTGAAAACATGTTTTGCCTCATTTTTAAAGTGGACTAGGAAATTCTGGAATCCAGGCAGTCGGAATGAGGATACTAGGAAAGAGTACGGGGAGTTGGGCTACCCCTCCAAAGTGTACCTCTCCCTTGGGATAGCGGTAACGATATTTGTCTTGGTCCCGTAGTGCAAATTCTTCAGGATAGTTTTCCTGGATTTCTTCATAGGTCATCTCCTCACAGACACCCTACACAAAATATTTGGGAACAAAAAATTCACCGGGTGAGACCCACAGATTTTTCTCAGTTCTGAGACTAATGGTTATGCAACAGGAGAACACCTGGGTCTCTGTGACTCTGAGCTCTTGAGTTGTACCTGTTGACTATGCGGTGAGGTGTGTGAGTGTGTGAGTGTGCGGACAAGTGTACATGGATAGGTGTGTGCAGGTTGATATATGATGTTTCCTATGATTTTCACAGTAGTCTTAGAAGTGTACATTATCTATTGTAAGTATGTATTGTTAGAAATACGTTGTTTCTTATACAAAATACATAAATAATAAAAAATTATATTAGTTAAAAAAGAAATATGTTGTTACTGTGTTTGCAAGTGTGTATGTAACATGCTTAATATGTGTGCTTGAGGGATGGTGAAAGAGTTATGCCTTGTATTTGTATGTATATATTTTTGTTGTTGTTTTTTTGAGACAGGGTCTCCCTGTAGTCCTAGCTGTCCTGGAACTCACTCTGTAGACCAGGCTGGCCTTGAACTCACCAAGATTTTTTATGTCTCTTCATGCATTTGTATTCTCACTACATATGTATAGGATGTCTAAGCATTTGAGAATATGCCTATGTGGGTGACTCTGTGGTATATGTCTTGATGTATGTCTCAGTGTGTGGGTGACATATGTATCCATGAATGTGTGAATCCCACAATGTTTCTGCTGTATATCTGTGTGCCTATATTTGATGTCTGTGCAGTAATATGATCGAGACTAGGTATTGGTGCTGGGTATATCTGTGTCCATATGAGGTACATGTATGCATATGATGCATGTGCCTACATTTATTTCTAGATGTGTGTGCATATATGGTGTAGGCATGATTGGTAGAAGAGAGTCCTCATGTCTGTGAAGTGTCTATGCACCTCTAAGCATACTTGTGGCAGGTGTCTGATATTGTATGCAAGTATATAACACAGTGCTGCTTTCCCATTGTACAGCTTTTCTAGCCTCCTTGCCTTGCCCTTGATTTTAGAACCTCTGAAAAATAAAGAAAATGTATCCACAAACATTTCAGAATGCAAAAAAAAATGGGTAAATTCTTAATGATTTCAGAGTGGGTACGAGGAGATACATTCTGAAATACAGTCTAAGGCTACTGAGAAATTCTCCCAGGTGACAATGCTGCTGCTGGTGATGAGAAGTGATGCTGGGGTTCGAACCTTTCCTTACAAGTGTTTGAGTTCAAGTAAATCCTCCTGTGGGGGATGGGAGCACCTGCTTCTGGTAGTTGTCTTTTCAGACCATCTGTGCTGGATAGCTTTAGTGTCAACTTGACACACCCAAGTTGAGGGAGCCTCAATTGGGGAATTTCCTCCACTGGACTGGCCTGTGGCCATGTCTGTGGGGCATTTTCTTGATTGTTGAGTGATGTAGGAGGGCCCAGCCCACTCTGGGTCGTGCCACCCCTGGGCAGGTTGTTGTGTATTCTATAAGAAAGCAGGTTGAGAGGAGCGAGCTAGTAAGCAGTGTCCTTCCATGGTCTGTGCTTCAGTCCCTGCCTTCAGGTTCCTGCCCTGACTTCCCTCAATGATGAGCTATGGTTGGGATGTGTATGCCAAATAAACCCTTTCCTCTGCCAAAAAGAAAGAAAGAAAGAAAGAGAGAGAGAGAGAGGGAGAGAAAGGAAGGAAGGAAGGAAGAAAGAAAAGAAAAGAAAGAAAGAAAGAAAGAAAGAAAGAAAGAAAGAAAGAAAGAAAGAAAGGCTGAGCATGGGCCAGGGGAGCAAGCCAGTGAACAGCATTCCTCCATGGCCTGTGCTTCAGCTCCTGCCTCCAGGTTCCTGTCCTGAGTTCCTACCTTGGGCTCGCTAAGTGATGAACTGTGACCTGGGAAATGTGAACTAAATAAACCCTTTCTTCCCCAAGTTGGTATTGCTCAGAGTGTTTTGTCACAGCAATTGAAGGCAAACTAGAACACCATCTACCAGGCTTCTGCACACTTGCTACAACCTACCAACAGTTCTTCTATGTCAGACTTTTTGAACAGATATTGTCCATGGAGAAAAAGTATACCCTACTGGGTACAAAGATCCTTTAGACTGGCTTCAACTTTTTATCCTGAGGTGTGGGAAAGCCTCTACAAATTGAAACTTCACATAACCTTGTAAACCAAGTTAATCATGTTTTGAGAACATTTAGAACTATGTACTCCCTCTAAGAAAAACAATGTAGTTATACAATGATTTGGGATCCCGATATAACTCTTACAAGCTAAGCTGAATACATAGTTTTAATTTTATACCATGTTCTCTATTTGTGACTTTGTTGTGCTCCTGACTCAGAACAATGTTTATGTGCCAACAATTACATTAAAATCAACAATGACTTTTTAATGTAATATCAACAGTGACAGTGCAAATAACATCTCCCCACAGATATTGATGACATCTGCCTGTGCCTTTAGGTACTGTTCTGAGTCAGGAAGGTGAGAAAAACAACTTCTTTTGTAAAACTGTTATCAGAGAGTATTCATCCATGCTTAATATGTTGTCCAATAAATAAAAGGGGACCCCTTGTTAGATGGTAGAGTGAAGTAGAATACAATAGATGAAAATAGAACAGAGTCCAGTAAGTTCAATGAGAACAGGTCCAAGAGGATTCAGAGCACCTCAGAACAAGATGGGCCCACTCTTGGTTAAATTACTCCCAAGAGTGAAGTTTCTCATTGATGGAGCACCCCCACACTGAGGCACCTTGGGAGCACCCCCACACTGAGGCACCTTGGGAGCACCTCCACACTGAGGCACCTCGGGAGCACCCCCACACTGAGGCACCTTGGGAGCACCCCCAACACTGAGGCACATTGGGAGCACCCCCACACTGAGGCATCTTGGGAGCACCCCCACACTAAGGCACATTGGGAGCATCCCCACACAGGCACATTGGGAGCACCCCCACACTAAGGCACATTGGGAGCACCCCCGCACTGAGGCACATTGGGAGCACCCCCACACTGAGGCACATTGGGAGCACCCCCACACTGAGGCACCTTGGGAGCACCCCCACACTAAGGCACATTGGGAGCATCCCCACACAGGCACATTGGGAGCACCCCCACACTGAGGCACATTGGGAGCACCCCCACACTGAGGCACATTGGGAGCACCCCCACACTGAGGCACATGGGGAGCCTTTTGCCTGTGGAAATGGCCACTGCCTCCTTATTTTGAACTTAGGCAAATTGCTTAAATCTTTCCAAATTTTATTTTCCTTATGTACAGAAGGTGGGAACTTATAGCTACCTTAGAGAGATGTTTTGAATATTAAGGCTAATGTATGCAAAATGCTAGTTCTAAATACACAAGGCACATGAAAGACTCAATTAGTGGAATTAAACATTAACATCGTTGATAATTATGGAAGATAAACCAGATAGTTAGGTATCACTTTAAACTCTTGCTTTTTCCTTATCAAACCCCTATGCACAGTTCCCAAGATTCTGCTTTGTAAATCCTTCTCAAATCTATTCCTTTTACATCTCTCCCTATGTTCGCTGTTACAACATCAGCATTTCTCCAAATACACAGTGCTCTTAGCTTCTGCTGCTTGCTATAGCCTGGAATATCATCCCGGATTCTCTCCCCCTGGTTCATTCCCACTCAGTCTCAGGCTTCAACTGGGCATCCGTTTCTCTAGGTGGATCCTATTTGAGCCACTTTCCTTACCCTGACTTCTATGTACCCATAGTCTCATCAATCAGTGTCATACTGTTTTATATTTCTCTCTCTATTCCGCTATCTTCCATATTTAGCCTGAAAATTCAGTCAAGACAGAAACCAATCAGATTAATCTTGCCTCTAGCACTATTCCAGAACACAACAAAAGCAGTGTTCAATTAAAGTTTACACTACATACATGCCTGAAATAAGCAGCATATAAACTTTTTATTTGTCTTTTTGAGACAGGGTTTCCCTGTAGCCCCCAGTTGTCCCGGAACTCACTATGTAAATCAGGCTGGCCTTGAACTCACAAAGATCTGCCTGCCTCTGCCTCCTGAGTGCTGGGATTAAAGGTGTGTGCCACCATGCCCAGCTAAATAGCTCATGGGGAAACCTGACTCTGAAGACAGATGGCCACGTTGTCTGGTTTGGATTCTTCATTTCTCCCTCTTCCTTACTGCTTAGAGCCAGTGAACTGAAATGTTCTCCATGTCTTTGTTCCTCATTCCATCTCCAATGCCACTACTCTGCTCCCACGGGCCCATATCTCTTGCCACATTGATGCAGATGCTTCCTGGCTGGTCTCCATGCTTATTCTAACATTCTTCCGGCTTAATCTCCTAAGATGCCCAAGCACAGGCTTTAAAAAGTGTGATCAAGCTGGGTGTGATGGCGCATGACATCCTAGCATGTGGAAGGCTGAGGCAGAGGATTGTGAATTTGAAGCCAGCCTGGGCTACATAATGAATTCCAAGCTAGCATGGGTCATATTTGTAAATCCTGACTCAAAAAAACCAAGAAGGAAAAAAAGAGAGGAAAAAAAAGTGTAATCAAGCCATAAAATCGTTTCTGATTATTAAGGCTGCATGCAGACCCTCATCTCAGACTATAAGGCCCTGTGGCCTTTTTCCCAGACTCTGCTTTCTCACTATCACTGTCTAAGCGTCTCTGTCATTCTTTGTTTTAGTTTTCAGAACAGGCAATGTTCTTTTCTTTTTATTATTTATTTATTAGTTTTTATGTGCATGAGTGTACTGTCTGCATGTAGGTTGGTGCACCTGTGTTGTGCAATGCAGCGGAGGTCAGAAGAGGGAGTTGGATTCCCCTGGAACTGGAGTTAAAGACTGTTCTTAGCCTCTGTGTGGGTGCTGGGAATCGAACCCGGGTCCTCTGCAAGAGCAGTCGGCACTCTTAACTGCTGAGCCATCTCTCCAGCCCCTCTTTTCTTAACTCTGAGCCTTTATACTAGTTGTTCTTTGTCCTTGAACTAAATTTGTTATCCCAACCCATTTTTTCCTTGTTTCTTACCTCACCAGTACCTTTCTCCAGGAAGCCTTCTTTCTAAATCTCCTTCCCACATCTGCCCAGAAGTACCCTTCCCTTTCTAATCCTCCATAATCCCTTATACATCCCTGTGACACTGGTTGCTATCTGCCTTTGAGTTCCCTGAGAATGGAGCTTCAACCTTGTCAATTCACCAGACCTCAAGACATAGAGTACCTTCAACCAATGATGAACTAGTTTGATGAACTAATTGGGTTCCAAGAGCTGGAGCAGAGGTAACCCAAGACAGAAGCCCAAACTCATCCCCCAACCTGTCAGGAGAGTCACCCCTTCTATCTCACCGCATCAATCTCATTCAGGGCCTTCCACTGCTCATAGGGGACACCTAGGGCCTCAGCTGTCTGGATGGTCCTCTTCATGTGGCTGGTCCACACCTTCAGGGAGCTGATGCCTTGAGACCGAATGAAGTTAGCCAGGGCATAGGCATACTAGGGTGCAAAAGAAAGGAAGGGGGAAAAGAGAGGTGAGGAAGGGAAGAGTTAACAAGCTCACATATTTTCAAGAATGGTGAGGTAGTTATGTACAAGCACAAAAAGAGGCTTAAATGTTCTAAAGTTATACGAAGATGAGGCTCAGACCTGCCTAACATGTTGAGGTGCTGGGGTGAATCCTTAGCACCACAAAAATTTTATAAAGATACATGTTGGTGAAGGAAGGCTACAGAGAGAGTGTAATCAATGGGTACAAAGTTTCAGTTGGACAGGGGAGGTATGTTCTGATGTTCTAATCCACAGTAGGGTGGCTAACACCTAGAAGATCTTGAATGTTCTCACCCCACATAAGTAATTAATAAAGAAGTTACCTAAGAAATATGTGCAACTAACAAAGTGTCAAAAATAAAACAGTGATATTCTTTCCCATGTGATTAAGGAACCAAGAAAGAGAAAATAGTGTGTGTGTGGGGGGGGGGTCACCGCTGCTTGCTTGCTTACTGAACCTCCTGGTGACATCCTGTACCTCTAGGTATCTTTGGTACATGTTTGTGTTTAATCAAATCACATGAACAAGTTCTGGTCATGGTTCATCTCCAGTGATCCTCTTGTTCCACAAACACTGATCCCATGGCTACCTTTGGCCTTAAGGGTGAATGTTCTTGTGACTATAACCTGTCCTCGGGTAGAGATTCTCATAGTTTCTCATAGATTCTCAAAGATTCTCACAGGTTCATATAAGCACTGAAACAGATTAGAGGCTATTAGAGAAAGGTTCCAAGATCTGAAGTATGCAGAATGTTGTCTGGATTATGGGTGGAAGGGTCTGAGAGATATTACTCTGCTTCTGTGAATTCCGATTGTTTGAATGGGGGACCTAGTACCTGGATTTAAAGGGCATTCAGACATGTTGAGTACTCATGTCCCTGTGTTGAGTGCTGAGTGCTGGAGTGTTGGATCTCAAGATCCAGCCTCTCAGAAAAAAAGTGGCAGGGGAGAAGGGAACCACAAAAGGATCTGAGAATCCAGAGGAGCAGGGGATCCACTCTCCTTCTGTACACAGGGTATGATAACTAAAAAATGATGTGTGCTAGATACATCTGCACAAATACACACAGGCACATATTTGTATCATAGACACAAAAGTCAGCGGTCAATGCACATAGAAGAAGCCGTTGCCTGGGAGGTTATGAGGCAGGAGGCAGGCATTAACTCCCATACAAACTTCCTGGGTGCTCTTAGGCACATCCTTGCCTATCTCTGGCCTACATCCAGCCTGTTCTTACACCTTTGTGAGATGTTCTTACACCTTTGTGAGCAGAATGTGATTATCCAGCATTGTCTCTGAACACTACTTTAAAGGTCAGTGGAGAACACCTAGACCTGACAGATGCTGCTTAAGTGGGTGCTATACATAGGGGTAACAGGCCTTTGAAACCAGGCCTGCTCTGGAATACCAGAGAGTGTTACCAAGGGCCACTAAACCAATAAAGCAAATACGGGTCTCCTTGAGTCAAGCAAGACTCCACCGTCAGCACCAGCTACACCTCACCTGCCTGGAAATAATGTGCAGCAGAGGCAGCCATATGCCTGTATATCCCAAATCTAATTGGCTATTGGCTCTCTCCTTGGAGGAATGACCCATGGCTGATGCCACAAGCTTACAT
>VZQC01012976.1:2496722-2522546 GCA_009823505.1 Rhizomys pruinosus
CAGCCGCCCCTGGCCGCCAGACTCTCCGGACCCTCTGGCCCAGCGCCCGAGTCCCGCCCTCAAGGCCCCAGCTCCCAAGCTACTCGCCCAGGTGGCTTCTGGGTATCCTGCCCAAAGGCGCAGCCGCCCTGGCCGCCGGACTCTCTCTCTCTTCAAAAAATTTACCTCATGAAAATTGAGCAAAGAACAGAGACTAGAACTTCACAATCTCTTTCCAGAACATAATTGATTAAGCTAAGTATCCCCCAGTATGTCCCATCTTAATAAGTTGCCATCATTTCTGGAACCAAATTTTTAAGGCACGAACATTGTGGTGGACTGATGGCTCACCCCTTATGAACACAGGTTGTTCTTACAGAGAAAGTTTTTTTGCCCACACCAATGTGGCAGCCAACAACTGTCTGTAACTTCAGTTCCAAGGGATCCAGTGGCCTCTTCTGGTATTCACTATCTTTGCACACATGGATATATTTACATACACATTGATGTAACACTCAGACACATAAAATATAAAATAAAATAAAATAAAAAAGATATGGACATATAGCACATACTCTGCTTGAAAAACAGAGCATTTTCTCAGTACAGAGAAATTTAATTTCTTATCCAGGAGAAGTACCCTTTTCTGGCTTGATGGCCTTTCAACTGTACTTTCTCCTGGTTTTAGACTCAGTCAGAAATATTAGTTCTTCTTGAGCCTTGAAACAATGTCCCTTTGACTGAAGCCAGCAGATAGCAGGTGACTAGCTTGTAGACTTGCCATTTTCAGATCTGCATTTGCCAATCACTTATAATAAATCCCTCTCTGATATACAGATGTGTGTGTTTGTGTGTATGTTTCTTGCATTATTGCTTATGTTTCTCTTGAGAAAATAACTATTATAGACATAACACAAGGTTCTTTATCACTGTTACCAGATAAATTATGAGGTAAAGACATTTTCACATTTTAATTTTGACCAGTGATTCTGGGAAAGAATATACAATCAAAGTAATGCAGAAATTCTTTTGTATGTTTCACAATATTGAGGTAGTAGTAACATTTGTCTTCTGGAAGTCTCCTTGATTTGATTTCTCCTTTTATGGATATAAAGAAATAGTTCTATCTTATAATCAAAATATATTGAAGAAAGGTCTTATCAGAGTCACAATTCCATCATATAATTTTCTATTGATAACTATAGTCAATATAAAATAATCCAAATTATATTCCAGGGGCCATCTGTACACTTGCATGTGTGGTCTCAATGCATCTTTTCCATGTTAACATCAGGTCTTCAGCAGCAGGGCCTTATCGCCTCTCTTCTTGCAGGTATCCCAGTTTAGAGGCAAGGAGCCTTTACCTTTTGTGGGACCTTAGATCCCCTGGCCAACATCTCCCTGGTGGAATAATCCATTACTGATGTCAGAGCTCCTGTATTGATATATTTTGCTTAAGCGCATAGTTTAAGGACTTTAGTGTTATATTTGGTTCTGAACAGAGAGTAATCCTTTTCACAGTTCTATGTCTATTAGTCAATTAAAGAAGGCAGTTTTACCAGTTTTATAAGAGATTACCTCTATAATAGTTGTCTCCAATTTACAGTTGGAGAGCAACCCCATCATCGTCATATTTCTCCTTGTTCTGGGGGGGAGGCAAGAAAGTCTCTCATATCAAAACCTTTGTGGCACCTAGAAAGTAAGTTTCATCAGGACCCACTATAAATAGTTGTTACACAACAGTGAATTATATCTCCATTTAACTCGGATGCATTACCGTTTTTATCAGAGTCTGTAAACCAATGTTGTTTAATATACACATATTTACTTTTACTAAGTCCTAAAACACCATGTATCCTGTAGACAGTGTCTAGGCAAAACTGGGCACTTGTTGAACTCATGTCAATTAAATATGCATTAATCGAATATACACCAGTGTCCCTCACCCACCCCTCCCCCCTTCCCAATTCACCATTTCGGTCCATTTTCTGATGCAGTCTTTCTGTTGTTGTTCTTTTACTATGCATCCCTCTCCATGAGAAATGTTTATATCTGGGTTATTGGTACTAGCATCCACATATGAGGGACACCATTTGTCGTTTGTTTTTCTGGGACTGTGTTACTTCACTTAACATAATGTCTTCCAGCTCCATCCATTTACCTGCAAAGTTCATGATGTTGTCCCTCTTTACCGCTGCATAGAACTCCATTGTATACATGTACCACATTTTCTCTATCCACTCGTCAGTTGAGGGGCACCTGGGCTGGTTCCAGCTTTTTGCTATTGTGAACAGAGCTGCAATAAACATAGCTGTGCATGTATCTTTGCAGTAAGATGTGTCTTGTGGGTATATACCCAGGAGTGGTATGACTGGGTCAAATGGAAGGCTCATTTTGAGTCTTCTAAGGGTTCTCCACACTGCTTTCCATAGTGGCTGTACAAGTTTACNTCCAGCCCCTTGATATGCTTTCTTTAATTTCTCTGCATAGGTCTGCAATTATTCTCTCTAAAGCTGTTCCTTGGTTTCTCCTCCAAGGGGATCCCATTGTAGCTGTCTCCTACAGTTGTTGGTAGAGCTTGGTGCAGGATTATCCTGTTGTCTTCCCATGTTGTCCCTTCGTCGTGTCCCTGGCATGTGGGCTTCCCTTTTGTGGTTAGATCACAAATACCAGAGGTGGTTTTGCTTTCCTCTTCAGATAACTTTTTTGTTGTTGTTGTTGTCCCCTTCCTCCTCCTTGTTTATGGAGTATGACTTGTCTGCTTTTTCAAATTTTGTTGCTATATTAGGTATTGGAAGCAAAAGCACTCTTCTCTTTTTGTTCTGAGGTTCTCCAACGGGGGGGGGTTATGCCTGAGTCTAGCCCGCGCCCCGGCAGCCTGCAAAAAGGCGCAGCCGCCCTGCCGCCAGACTCTCCGGACCTCTGGCCCAGCGCCCGAGTCCCGCCCATCAAGGCCCCAGCTCCCAAGCTACTCGCCCAGGTGGCTTCTGGTATCCTGCCCAAAGGCGCAGCCGCCCTGGCCGCCGGACTCTCTTTCCTTTCAAAAAATTTACCTCATGAAAATTGAGCAAAGAACAGAGACTAGAACTTCACAATCTCTTTCCAGAACATAATTGATTAAGCTAAGTATCCCCCAGTATGTCCCATCTTAATAAGTTGCCATCATTTTCTGGAAACCAAATTTTTTAAGGCACGAACATTGTGGTGGACTGATGGCTCACCCCTTATGAACACAGGTTGTTCTTACAGAGAAAGTTTTTTTGCCCACACCAATGTGGCGAACAACTGTCTTAACTTCGTTCCAAGGGATCCAGTGGCCTCTTCTGGTATTCACTATCTTTGCACACATGGATATATTTACATACACATTGATTAACAATCAGACACAATAAAATAATAAAATAAAAATAAAATAAAAAAGATATGGACATATTAGCCACATACTCTGCTTGAAAAACAGAGCATTTTCTCAGTACAGAGAAATTTAATTTCTTATCCAGGAGAAGTACCCTTTTCTGGCTTGATGGCCTTTCAACTGTACTTTCTCCTGGTTTTAGACTCAGTCAGAAATATTAGTTCTTCTTGAGCCTTGAAACAATGTCCCTTTGACTGAAGCCAGCAGATAGCAGGTGACTAGCTTGTAGACTTGCCATTTTCAGATCTGCATTGAATCCATTATAATAACACTTATTTCATAAATATTTAAAACATTGTGTGTGTGTGTTTGTGTGTATGTTTCTTGCATTATTGCTTATGTTTCTTCTTGAGAAAATAACTATTATAGACATAAACAAGGTTCTTTATCACTGTTACCAGATAAATTATGAGGTAAGACATTTTCACATTTTAATTTTGACCAGTGATTCTGGGAAAGAATATACAATCAAAGTAATGCAGAAATTCTTTTGTATGTTTCACAATATTGAGGTAGTAGTAACATTTGTCTTCTGGAAGTCTCCTTGATTTGATTTCTCCTTTTATGGATATAAAGAAATAGTTCTATCTTATAATCAAAATATATTGAAGAAAGGTCTTATCAGAGTCACAATTCCATCATATAATTTTCTATTGATAACTATAGTCAAATATAAATAATCCAAATTATATTCCAGGGCCATCTGTACACTTGCATGTGTGGTCTCAATGCATATTTTCATGTTAACATCAGGTCTTCAGCAGCAGGCCTTATCGCCTCTCTTCTTGCAGGTATCCCAGTTTAGAGGCAAGGAGCCTTTACCTTTTGTGGGACATGGATCCCTGGCCAACATCCCTGGTGAATAATCCATTTTAATGTCAGAGCTCCTGTATTTGATTATTTTGCTTAAGCGCATAGTTTAAGGATTTTAGTGTTATATTTGGTTCTGAACAGAGAGTAATCCTTTGTCACAGTTCTATGTCTATTAGTCAATTAAAGAAGGCAGTTTTACCATTTTATAAGAGATTACCTCTATAAATAGTTTGTCTCCAATTTATGTTGGAGAGCAACCCATCATGTCATATTTTCTCCTTGTTCTGGGGGGAGGCAAGAAAGTCTCTCATATCAAAACCTTTGTGGCACCTAGAAGTAAGTTTCATCAGGACCCATATAAATAGTTGTTACACAACAGTGAATTAGATATCTCTATTTAACTCGGATGCATTAACCGTTTTTAATCAGAGTCTGTAAACCAATGTTGTTTAATACACATATTTACTTTTACTAAGTCTAAAACACCGTGTATACTGTAGACAGTGTCTAGGCAAAACTGGGCACTTGAAAGTGTTAACCAAGGGCCACTAACCCAAAGCAAAAATACGGTCTCCCTTGAGTCAAGCAAACTCCACCGTCAGCACCAGCTAGACCCTCACCTGCCTGGAAATAAGTGTGCAGCAGAGGGCAGCCATATGCCTGTTATATCCGCGAATCTAATTGGCTATTGGCTCTCTCCTTGGAGGAATGACCCATGGACTGATGCCACAAAGCTTACATTCCTATACAGGTTAGGAGATATCATAAGCCACAGTAAGACCCCGTATATTTAACAGAAAATGTAGTTCGTGGATCAACATCTCATCTAAAATATATGTCTATAACAAAGTAACCTACCATAACTATTAATGTTCCCTTAAATACCTATATATCTAATTGCTTGTGCTTCATTAGTAGGATCGAAAGGTTTATTCCTGGAGAACTGTCAGCCCATGAAAGGAAACAGCCAGAATTGACCAAGATCCAAGACAACAGCTCCAGAGAGGGTGTACTGTTCTGCTTCTCATCCACTTGTGCCCCTTTTCTAAGCCCAGGGAATAATCTGCGGAAGAGGGGGCGTGGTAGAATGTAAGGGCTGCGATTGGGGTGAAGGGTGAAACTACAGCAATGTAGTCTGGACCCTCATTTGATTAACCTGATTGAACATACAACCCCTCACGCCCCGCTGGAAGGTGGGGCTGTGGGTGTTTGGGCACAGCAGCCTGCAAATTGGTTTTGCATGAAGGATGCTTGTACTCATGGATTATCACTTATAGCTAAAAAATGGAAAAAAAAACTGAGAGAGATATGCAGGACAGTCATGGCAGAATGCATGATCTCGGTTGGGGTGGGGGTGGGGGTGAAGGGAAGGGGAGATATGCCTGAACTGAATTGGAAAATGATGTATGAAATGCACAAAGCATCAATAAAAAAAATGTTGAGAAAAAAAATAATCCAAATGAAAAAAGTGATTTGACTCAACCACAAGCTTCGATATGCCATCAAATTTTCAAAGAAAAGCCCAATAATTATTTTCAGTAAATCAGCATATCTGAACCTGAACTTGCCATAATAAAACATAGTAGAAAATCTGAAGTGTGTTTTGAATCATTCTATCTGAGTGTAAATGCATTCTCTGATTCATATGCAATTGTATTATTGCCTGAAAATCTGTTGAGTTATCATTTCAGATTGGGTTTACTAGCCAAAGCATATTTAGTAACAAAGATCTTGAAACTAGCAAAAAAAAATAAAGTCCAATGGCACTGTTGGAAACATTTAACTCTGAAATATAAAACTTGAAATCTGCTTTTTGGAAATGAGAGCAATGCAGTTGCATAAAATATATTTTAAGAAAACAAATATAGGTAGGAAATTCACATTTAACTTTTATAAACACTGAAATTTAAAGGATGGTAAGCTAAATTCATAAAGATTCTTCCCTTTGTATTCACTCACTTCTTTCCAAGTGAATAATGTAAAATCTGAGGGCAACATCCATTTTGTATATTAAGTTCCATCAGAATTAAGTCTAAAAGCCAATACAATTGTACTTTATTAATCATTAAATACAAAATAAAATCACTAATAAAGATGCATCTTGGGGAAGTAGAATTCTAATATAAATACTTCCTTATTCTTTTAGATTTAAATGACACATTTAAAATGTGACAAGCAGTTAAATATTTGAATAAACATTTTTGGAAGTCTGGGAGAAACTTAGTCTTATCACTTTACAAATGAAGCAATGCTACAAGAAGATATTCTTGCTTGAACAGATTCTAGAATGTAGGGGATAGGGAAAATTAGAAATGTTGGTAGACTTCATTTCATACATATAAACATTCTATTGGCTTCTCAAATTTCAAATGGGATTTAAAAATTTTGTGATACTTTTAGGCCAAGAGAAAATTGATTTTTCTGGGTTGAGATCACATAACTGTCTCAGGGTTCACTGGGAAAACAAGTCACTCTGGATACTTCATGGTTAAGGATTTTGATGAGTTTTGTCTGGAAGTTCCAATCTGGCCCCTATCTTCACCAGTAGGGTAGAATTTCTCTTTGTAGTTCATAGAGGAACTCTGCAGTCCTCTCACAAGCCACCAGCCAGTAGATCAGAGCATGAAATGCAAGATATGATCCTTGGTGTCCTTCAGGAATGTCTATGAAGTTCATCACCTCTATTCAGTTGCCTGCAGTAGGCTCAGAATACACGGGACTTTATTCCCTTCAAGTTGGCAAATGTTCTATGAAAATATCTCAAAGCCAGTTAAAAGCAAAATGTTATTATTAGGTTACTTTCTGAAAGAGAAGAGGAAATCTTAGCTATAGAAAGTGGAAGTAGAGGTAGAGCTATGTGACTTAAAGGACAATGTAGTCCAGTAACAACACATGAATTGAACTTTAACCTCTGTGATACCTTAAGAAATTCTTGTGATTTTGAGAATATATGGAATAGCCAGCACTTAAGAACTCAGAACATATCTCACCAGATTTGACTCATTGTGAAAAATTGTCTTACAAAATATGATTAATGTATAAAATTTAGACTTTATATCTATCAATTTATGAGAATATTTGGGAAAATACTGAACATCATTTTGATCCCAATCCCAATCCCAATGCACCTGCCTCTTTTTTTTTTTTTTCTTCAGGAGGAAGCACTATGTCTCATCCTCCTGGGCACCTGCCTTTTGAGTGCTGAGATTAAAGGTGTGTGTCATCAGTCCTGGTCACTGTTTTTTTACTGTACAGCCTTTATATCTATCATTAAACATTATCTATTTTTTTTGCATTTTCAAGCACAGTATACAAACACAAATATTTTTTTCTTAAAATTTTCAAAAATTTTGATTTTAGCAACTAAATGTAGAATATTAAGAAGAATCCTCATGTATAATGCTTTTTTTATCATGTTCTGAAATTAATATTGAATTATTGACAGAATTATTTCCAATGGAATTACCTACTATGGCTATAATTTAGGATAATGGAACAGGGGCTGGAAAGATAGCCTAGCAGTTAAAAGAGCTGACTGATTTTGCAGAGGACCCGGGTTCGATCCCCAGCACCCACGTAGTGGATGAGAACCGTCTTTAACTCCAGTTCCAGGGGAATCCGACACCCTCTTCTGACCTCCACAGCATTGCAGGACACAGGTGCACAAACCTACATGCAGACAGTACATTAATACACATAAAAAAATAAATGTAAAAATATATTTTAAAAAGATAATGGAAAAAAATATGAAGACAAATCAGTCTTTCAATTACTGCAAAGGTGATACGTGACCCCACACAGCAGTCTAAACAGTTTTAAAGATAACCCTATGTTCCTTAGATTCATGAACTTTTTGCTATAGAATAACAATTTCTCCCCAATATTTGCATTATTTCACACATTCACAGTTGTTTGGGGACTAAATAATATGAGGCAAATGTATGAATTGCATTAGAAAATGAGATGCTATTGCTGATGTTCAAAAATGCTTGGTATTTGAAAAGCATATTGATATCGTGATTTCCATGATATCAATTTAAAATGTCAAATCAAACTGGATTATTTGGGGAAAATTTTCTTGTTTTATTACTTTGGATCAAAAAAATCTACCTAATAATAACCATAATTCATCTACCATATTATTTAAACTAAGCTTTCTAGCCTTATAAAGACAACAGTGTATATTTTTGGTGCATGCCTTTAACCAAAACACTCAGGAGGCAGAGGCAGGCAGATCTCTGTGAGTGTTCTACATACCCAGGTCCAGGTTGGCTGGGACTAAAGGGAAGCCCTGTCTCAAAAAATACCAAACAAATTCATAAACATACAGCATTATTAAGAATGCATTCCTTATTTTTCACACACTAATGCTGGCCGTTCCACATTTACAAAGGAAAACTAAAACTTCTGAGGCCCAGACGTATGTCAAAGTTTGATGAGCATCACTATACTAAAACTAAAACTGTTACATAATGCTTTGTCTCTTTTCACTGAAGGGTGACTGACTGTTCACAAGCTGAACGGTAAAGATAGAATGTAGTAGATGTGTACAAAGCATGTTTGGGACATTAAAACTTAACTCATGAAGACAGACACTTTGGAACAACACTGAAGAAGGCAATTGCGTCTGGCTAGATTCATGCTCAGATGACATCTGCTATTAGCCTACTGACAATAAACATGTAGCCAGGAGGGTGAAATGTGGAGCAGCTGGTTGTGCCACCAAGTCACAACAATTAAATATAAACCTGGAGCTGGTGAAATGGCTCAGCCAGTTAAAGAGCTTGTTATGAAGGTGAAGGAACTATGTTCCATCCTAAGGACCCATGTAGTGGAAGAAGAGAACTGCTTGCCTCAAGTTGTCATCTGACCTACACATGCTCACTGTAACACACACACACACACACACACACACACACAAACACAGACAATAAATAAGATTGTGTACTCATGTTTTGTTCTTCTTAAACATGTGTATCTATGTATTTATAATAAGTGAAAAAGAGGTCATAAAATTAGAAGGCATGAGAGCAGTAAGAGTGGATGGAGGAGGAAGAGGAGTTGAAAGGTAGTAAAAGTACTCATGTATAAAATTCTCTAAAAAATGTAAAGATTTAAGTGTGATAAAAGTTAAAAACCTTGGGCTGGAGAGATGGCCTAGTGGTTAAGAGCACCGCCTGCTCTTGCAGAGGAACTGAGTTCGATCCCCAGCACCCACAAGGCGGCTAAGAACCATCTGTAACTCCAATTCCAGGAGAACTCCAGTTCCAGGGGAATCCGAGACCCTCTTCTGACCTCCGCAGCATTGCACGACACAGGTGCACAAACCTACATCCAGACAGTACATTCATACACATAAATAAATAAATTTTAAAAAATGAAAAAAAGTTAAAAACCTTAAATATTGATGTGGGAAATGTAAGAAAATATGAGCTTCTATGTTGTTCCAGTAACAAAATAATTTGTAGCATATAATTCTGTAAATTACACAAAAAAGATTTATGATACTGTAATTTTCTTTTGGAAAATATCATACAACAATAATTAACATAGGTGATAAATGACATATTATAAAATAGTTGTTAAAAGGAATATGAAAAGAATAAAACTGAGAATATGAAAAGAAAAAAACTAAAATTTTTATTCAAGCATGATGACACTTCCTTGTAATCTCAACACTTAGTAGACAGAAACAGAAGAATCATGACTTTGAAGCCACCGAAGGATATATAGCAATACCATATTAAGGTAACAAAAATACCACAAAGTGAAGTTTTATTTTATCAAATATGCAATTCAAACAGTAAAAAGCAAAGCCATTTAACTTTATAGGAGAAAAACACTATCAAACCAATGAGAAAAAAGAACAATAAAATTTCACTACAATTTGCTAAAAAATACAATTAAGGATTAAGATATAGGTGTAGGAAAAGACTTCCTAGTCAGACTTTGCTTGTTCAGGTATTAAAGTCAAAAATTGGGAAATAAGAACTCATTAAACTAAAATGTTTCTGTACAGCAAAGGAAAAAACCAACCAAGTGAATAAGAATCCAGAGAGTGGGAAAAATATCTTCTTTTGAAGTTTCTAGGGAAATCTCCTAGAACATTAAAAAATATTCTATTCAATTCTTGCAATTTTCAAACAATATTTTGATGTTATTTAGATCTGCTCCCCCATCCACACTTCCACTTACTGCCTCTTGTCCAATTTAATGTATTCTTATGTATATATATATATATTATATGGATATATGTATATATATATATCTATTGGTCTTTTGAGAATAGGTCTCCCTTAGTCCAAGCTGTCCTTATGATAGGCTTGCTCTTAATGACCAGGCTGGTCTTGGGAACTCCCAAAGATCACGTGCCTCTGGCCTCCAAGTGCTAGGATTATAGGCTTCTGCCACTTCACACGTCCCCGGGCAATTATATTATTATGTTATATTCTCATTATTATTATTTATATCTATATTATAGTTATTATATTATCCAATAGAGTTGTGTGTGTTCCCCATTATCCTTCAAGTATGGAGCCCTGGTTCACATCCCTGAATGAGACTGACTCTCTCCACCTCCCTGGTAGCCCATTGGTTTAAACACTTCCTCAGAGAGGGTTGGGATATCTTGCCCAATGTCCTCATGTCCATGGCTGTGGGTTTTGGTCTGGTTTGGACCTTGGCCATGGGACTTGTGATAGCTTGTCACAATTGCTCTGAGTTTATATACTAGCTCACCAGCTTCTGGAATACTATTTCCATTGCTGGTCATTCAGGACCTCTGCTCTTACAAGTCCTTGCTGGGCACTCTCTTCTTCAATGACCTCTGAAACTCAAGAGGCAAGAATCCTATGCAGGGATGAGCATCAGCAGTATGTGTGATTAAGCACATAGAACCAAACTGGCCAACATGCGGAGCAAGAGAGCAGACTGTGCCTCATCCGAAAGAGGAGTTTCTCGCTGGGCGTGGTGGGTGCAATGCCTTTAATCCTAGCACTTGGGGGAAAAGGGCAGAGGCAGGAAGACTTTTGTGAGATTCAAGGGCCAGCACTGATCTACAGGGTGAGCTAGTCCAGGACAGCTTGGGACAGGGAGGTCCTGCTCTCGAGAAAGACCAAAAAAACAAAAAAATATAATCTATTAAATAAATAATAAATATAAAATAAAATAAAAATAGAATGAAAAGGAGTTCTCTTGGAAGATTCACGCATAGCTTATTAGTCTATGAGTACAGATCGTAAAATCAGCAGAACCCCCCCCCCCCCCCCCCCCCCCCCCCCCCGTGAGCCCCCGTTTACATATTTAAATATAATCATCAGAGAATTAATAATTAGACGCTGTTCATTGCCCCTGTGCCTGTCTAGCTCAGTTTCCTAGGTATGAAATAAATGCCACGGTATGGACTCCATCTATGAGTGACCTTATTCCAATTCAAATTTGATTGTCCCACCTTGACCGATTGACATATCTTGCCAAGCCAGTAAATGTAGTCCACAAGGATTCAGGCATGGGTAAGGTTTATAATCTCATTTTTTTTTATTTTTATTTATTTCGTATGGGTTATGATGTGTTGTCTGCTGCAAGTTTATGCACCCATGCGTGCACTTGCCGCGGAGGTCAGAAGAGGGTGTCGGATTCCCCCTGGACTGGGGTCTCCTGGGAATTGGAGTTTCAGAGGCTCTCGGCCTGCCATGTGGGTGCTGGGGAATAAACCCGAGGTCCTCTGCAAGAGAGCTGTCGGCGCTCTCAAGAGCACTAGGCCATCTTATCAGCCCATGATCATTTTTTTCTCTCTGGTAGATTCAAAGCACCTTCCAGCATGATGAAAACTAGCCAGTAGAGATGAGGCTTTGAGGTCAGGACCAGCTTGGTTTCTCCTTCTTTGATCTACAGCTCATGTATGTAGTTAGTGTCTTCCATAATTGGGCCTTTGACAACTGAGTCTTATAATGAAGTTCAGATGGGTAGCCAAGAGCAGGGGTAATGGGGAGGATTTTTGAGGGTCTGTAGGACCTCTCATCAACAGCTTCAAGAGAGGGATCCATTCACGCATTGAATTTGGTTTGCTAGCCTTGGCTGTATTAGTAGGCGGCAATGTCCGCCCTGTTATATGGTAACGTCATTTTATATATCTTTTTCTTGCTAATGAAAATTTTTAAATGTTTATTTTACTTACAAACACTTTTTTTTATTAATTTATTTATTTATGTGTGTGTGTATGAATGGTACTGTCTGCATGCAGGTTTGTGCACCCGTGTTCGTGCAATGCCGCGGGAGGTCAGAAGGCGCGGGCCTCGATTCCCCTGGAACTGGAGTTCTCCTGGAATGTTTTGTTATGTGATGGATTGTTTTGTGACAGACATCATTTTCAGTTCAGTTTAGACATATCCCTTTCCCTTCCCCCCACCCCACCCAGATATGCATCTGCATCTCCACCTATTTTTTTATGTTTAGGAATTCACATTTTCCTGCTTTAATTTTTTATTACTCTAAAATACATATTTTCCATTCATATACAGTAATTACAGAGTCTGACAGTAAGTGTTGGATTGATTCTAGAGCCATTAAGAGATTTACATTATCAGCCTGGTATGGTGGTGCACGCCTTTAATCCAAGCACTTGGGAGGCAGAGGCAGGCAGATTCTATGGAGGTTAGTGAGTTCCATGACAGCTGGGGCTAGAGGGAGACCCTGTCTTGAAAAGACCAAAAAAAAAAAAAAAAAAAAAAAAGAAAAAGAGATTTACATTATAATAACATGTTGCTTTCAGATAAACAGAAATTTAAAACATAATGTTGTTCAGCTTGACTCTCATCTGGGAATTTGGTGCTAGCATCCACAAATGAGGGAGACCATCCCAGCTTGTTTTTCTGGGACTGTGTTAACTTCACTTAGCAAAATGGCTTGAATTCCATCCTTTTACCTGCAAAGTTCATGGTGTCATCTTTCTTTACTGCTGCTGAATAGTACTCCGTTGTGTAGATGTACCACATTTTTGTCATCCACTTCTCTGTTGAGGGGCATTTGGGTTGCTTCCAGCTCTTCCTATTGTGAAGAGGCTGCAATAAACATGGATGTGCATGTATATATGCAGTAGGATATCTTGTGGTTCATATACCCAGGAGTAGTATGAATGGTTCAGGTAGTAAGCTCATTTGAGTCGTTAAAAGGGTTTCTCCACACTGCTTTCCATAATGGTTGTACAAGTTTACAGTCCCACCAGCAGTGGATGAGTGTTCTCCTTTCCCCACAACCTCTCCAGCATTTGATGTCTTTTGTTTTCTTGATCTTAGCCAGTTGTATCAGATGAGATGATATCTGAGAGTGGTTTTAAGTTACATTTTCTTAATTATTAATGATATTGAACATTTTATTAAATGTTTCTCAGCCATCTTTACTTCCTCACTGGTGGAATCTCTGTTCAGTTCTTTACTTCATCTTGTGAGTAGATCATTTATTTTCTTACTTCTTTTTTTTTTTTTTTTTTTTTTTTTTTTTTTTTGAGTAGTCTGTATATTCTTGACCTTAATGCTCTGTCACATGAATCACTGGCAAAGATTTCCTCCCACTCTGTGGGTTTTCTCTTGACTTCCTTGATTGTTTCTTTAGCTGTACAGAAGCTTTTGAGTTTGATGAGGTCCCATTTATCGACTATTGACCTTATTTCCTGTGCAGCTGCTGTTTGATTTAGAAAGTCTTTTCCTACTCCTATGTCTTGTAGGTTGTTGCCAACTTTTTCTATCACCCTCAGGGTTTCAGGTTTCACATTGAGATCTTTGATCCACTTGGAGTTGATTTTTATACAGGGTGAAAGGTAGGGGTTTAATTTTGTTTTTCTGCAAATAGTGATCCAGTTTTGACAGCACCATTTGCTGAAGATGCTATCCTTCCTCCACTGAGATTTTTTTGCCCTTCTGTCAAATATGAGGTGGCTGAAATTGTATGAGCTTTTTGGGATCTTCAATTTTGTTCCATTGGTCAATGGATCTGTTTTTGTGCCAGTACCAGGCTGTCTTTACGACTATGGCCCTGTAATAAAGCTTGAAGTCTGGTAGAGCAATCCCCCTGAATTGCATTTTTCACTCAGGGTCGCTTTAGCTATTGGGTGTCTTTGTTTTTCCATATGAATTTAAGGATTATTTTCCAAGTCTGTGAAGAAGCTCTTGGGGATTTTGATTGGGATTGCATTGAATCTCTATATCAATTTGGGTAAAATGGACATTCATACTATATTAATTTTTCTAACCCATGAGCATGAGAGATCTTTCCATCTTTTGATGTCATTTTCAATCTCCTTCCTCAGGGGTTTAAAAATTTTGTTGTAAAGATCTTTGGTATCTTCGGTTAGATTTGTTCCCAGGTATTTTATTATTTTTGAGGCTATTGTGAGAGGGAAGTTCTTCTTATATTCCTTCTGCACTTGTTTATTGTTGGTGTAAAGGAAGGCTACTGATTTTTTCCAGGTTAATTTTGTATTCCACCACTTTACTGAAAGTAATAATTTCTAGAAGTTTTCTGGTGGGGTTTTTAGTATTCTTTAGGCAAACTATCATATCATCTGCAAAACAGGATAGCTTGACTTCTTTTCTGATTAGTTAGTACTCCTTTAATTTCCTTCTCTTATCTTATTGCCCTACCAAGCATTTCAAGCATTATGTTGAAGAGGAGTGGCAATAAGGGGTAGTCTTGCTAGGTTCTTGCCTTTAAGGGAAATGGTTCCAATTTTTCTCCATTTAAGATGATGTTGGCAGTGGTTTTGCTATATATGGCTTTGATCATGTTGAGGAATGTTCCCTTCAGTCCCATTCCCTCTAGGACTTTAAACATGAAGGGATGCTGGATCTTGTTAAAGGCTTTTTCTGCATCAATTGAGATGATCTTGTGGTTTTTGTCTTTCAGTCCATTTATGTTTTGTGATATTTATTGATTTACATATGTTGAACTATCCCTGCATCTCTGGTATGAATCCAACTTGGTCATGTTAGATGGTCTTTTTGATGTGGGTCTGTAGGCAATTTGCAAGTATTTTATTGAGAATTTTTGTATTTATGTTCATTAATAAGGTAGGTCTATTGCTTTCTTTTTGTTTGTATCTTTTCCTGGTTTTGGTATTAGAGTGATGCTGGCTTCATAGAAATAATGTGGGAGAATTCCCTCTGTTTGTATCCTTCTGAACAGATTGAGTAGTTATGATTGTAGGACATCTTCAAATGTTTTATAGAATTCTGCTGTGAATTCATCAGGGACCAGGCTTTTTTAGATGGGAGATTTTTTAGTACCTCCTTAATTTCTTCAAATATTATGGGTCTGTATAAACTGTCAATCTCTTCTTAGTTAAGATTTATTGATTCCCAGGATTTCAAATATTCATTCATTTCTCTTAGGTTTTCAAAGTTATTGGAGTATATGTTTTTGAAGTATTCCAGTATTATTGTCTGGATCTTTACTTTGTTTGTTGTGAAGTTTCCCCTTTCATCATGAATACTATAGATTTGGAGTTGCTCTTTTTAATTTTTTAATTTTTGGTTAATTGGGCTAGAATTGCTGCCACTGTAGAAATCAGTAAGGAGAACCCTTAAAAACTAAAAATAGATCTCCCAAACATTCATTTGCATATACCCAAAGGACTCCATAGTCTACTACAGAGATTCTTGCTCAGCCAACTTAAATGCCCCTCAGCTGATGATGGATAATGAAAGAAATACTCATTGGTAAAGCAAAACAAAATAATGAAATTTTCAAATAAATAGATACTGTATTCTCAGGTAACTCAGATTCAGGAAATCAACTGGTGCATGCTCTCTCTCCATACATTTTAGCTCCAAATCCTTGAATATGAGTATACATCCTGATATAACCATAAGAGACAGTTAAATGAAAATGATCCTGACTGTGAATGGAAAAGAAGGAACTCTAGAGAGGGGGACAGTAAGAGGAGTTAGCAAGGGGGAAATGGGGAAAAGAGGGGATTTTAATCAGGGAACAAGGAAGGGTTATACGGGGACAGAGAGAGGAAAGAGGTAAATTACACATAAGGGATATAAAAAGGGAAAATGTAGTGTTTAATAAGCAAACTGCAAATAATAACATAAATGGGAACACCCGTATGTATGTGATCTTTAAACAAAGATAACAGTGTCATGTTAGGTATGGGAAACTTCTCTTTGAGTTATTCATTGGGGTAGTTCAAGAGCCTCCCAAAGCATAGTCTATCGGCACAGCCATTAATTGACTTCCCGAAATTGAAACTAAGACCCTATTGCTGAAGACAGGGCATATTTCAGAAAGTTTACATGAAAAATTAAGCTGGAAATTACATTGAAGCCATCTCCCTTGTAAAAAAAATATTTTATAACTTTTATGTATATGAGTATATTGCCTGCCTGTATGTAAGTGCACCTGTGTCATGGAATGTCTACAAAGGTCAAGATAGGACATCAGAGTCCCTCGACCTGGAGATACTGGCAGTTGTTATACACCACATGTTGGAAATTGATCCCTGATCTTCTGAAAGATCAGCCTTACCCACTGAGCAATCTCTCCAGCCCCAAAACATTCTACCTTAAGACGATCTCTCATAGCAACAGAATACACTGCCAAGGGAGGATATAAACTGATGATCCTACACAGCTGTAAAATCTTTAGTAGCAAACTGCTTTTATTAGTTTCATAGTAGCACTTTTACCTTGGGAATAATCAACAGCTGTCTAATTGGACTTAAGTTCTATTCAATGGGAAGAAACACATTCGTTTTACTAAAAAGTTAGCAAGAGAACATTCCTGAAAAATTCCTGTGCACCTTAGTAGGGAAACCCACACACTCCTGTATGTAAGCCCAATAAAGCCACTGGTTGGAAGCAAAATTTACCTCACTTTGTCTTAGAGACTGAGGGTGGAGGAGAGTGGATATCCCTCCTGCCTACCAGAAGTAATTTTGGCAACAGCACCTCTCACCACCTTGAAAAAAGTTTTTTTTTTTTTTAATTTTATTTATTTCTGTATGTGTATGAATGTACTGTTTGCATGCAGGTCTGTGCACCCGTGTCGTGCAATGCCGCAAAGGTCAGAAGAGGGTGTCGGATTCCCCTGGAACTGGAGTTCTGCTGGAATTGGAGTTTCAGACGGTTCTCGGCCGCCATGTGGGTGCTGGGGATCGAACCCGGGTCCTCTGTAAGAGCAGTCGGCGCTCTTAACCGCTAGGCCATCTTTCTTTTTACAGTAGATGGTGAATATTATAAAGTTCCACAACCATTAATATATAGGCAATCAGTCATTGTGATGGGCTTACTCCTAAGTGACACATTTATAATTCAACTTCTACACCCAACCTCCAGATAGCATAGTGGAACAGGAAAATAAACAGTGTAAGAGCCAGAGGAATAAGACACCCACTTCTATTTAATATATTCTAGATATGACCAGGAAACAGCACCAATGAACTCTTCACAGTATGTTATTTAAAAGTGATCTGTGTATAACAAAACCAATTACAAGCCAAAGTTGATAACGGGAAAGTCATGGTGTCTCATCTCAAGATGTAGAAATGTAGGCAATCAATGAATACTTGAGGGAGAAAGAATCCAGTTTCTCCAGGAACAAACTCTCTGATATTTTAACTAATTTCCATTAAACAGCCCAAAACATAGGTCCAGATGAGAACCACCATAGGTCTAGATGAGCAAATTTCCTTCCTTCCTTCCTTCCCCTCTCTCTCTCTCTCTCTCTCTCTCTCTCTCTCTCTCTCTCTCTCTCTCTAGCTATGTAACAATAATAATCAAATAGGAGTACAAAAGGTAGAGAGTGCCAGGGAAAGAGTAAATGTGACAGATAGATAGAGGGTAATAATCCAGTCACAATACTCATGTATGAAATTCTCAAAAATTAAAGTCATGCATATGTTTCTGGTTTTTCATACCATCCAAACATTATTTCATTCTCTCTTCTCTCTCTCTCTCTCTCTCTCTCTCTCTCTCTCTCTCTCTCTCTCTCTCTTTCTCTGTGTCTAACTATCCCTCCTCCTTCTCCAGTTCAAGTACTCTCATTTTTCCTATTTCCTATTTGATAATGACTATTTTTTATAATTCCTCTCTCTCTTGATCTCCTTCTTCCCCTTTAACTCCATGGTTCCTTGTTCATCACCCCCTCCTCCCTTCTAGTTAAATACCTATATTTAAACCATTACTTCCTGGTAACACATGGCTTCTACTAGCCATATGTCTCCTGTTTCTTTTTCCCTTTAACTCTATGGTTTCTATCCATATTCCTGGTCCCTGTAATTACAACAGGATATATACTCATAAATATGAATTCAGTGCTAAATCCATAAATGAGAGACCACACTTGTTATTTATTTATTTATTTATTTGTTTGTTTGTTTATTTATCTGTTTTTAGTCAGTTATACTTCACTATGTATCGAAGTATGACAGCATCTAGTTCCATCCATTTACCTACAAATTTCAGGTCTTGGTCTTTCTTTACCATTGAGTAAAACATCATTATGTAATTTACCACATTTTCATTATCCACTCATCAGTTGAGAGACAGTTGCTTCTCCTTCTTAGCTATTGTGAAAAGAGCACCAACAAACACAGATCTGTAAGTATCTCTGCTGTAGGATGATTCTTTTGGACATATGCTAAGGAGTGGTATAACTTGATCATATGGTTGGTTCACTTTTAGTTTTTTAAGAGTTCTCCACACTGCTTTCCATAGTGGTTGCAGTTATTTACAGTCCCAACAGCACTGAATGAGTTTTCCTTTCCCCGTGTCCTCGTTAATTTTCTTGATCTTAGTCTGTCTGACTACAGTAAGATAAAATCTTAAACTGATTTTGATTTGCATGCCGCTAATTACTTAACATTTTAACATTTGTTTATTTTAAAAGTTTTTATTGAGTTTTTGTTCATTTCATATAATTCATCTTTTCAAAGGAATCTTTATATTACCTCCCCCTTCTATGCTCCCTATTGCTTCCCCCCACTAGATTTCATGCCTTCTGTTATATATGCTTACTCCTATCTTGTCAAGCATTTGTATCCTGGGTGCAAGTCCATTCTCTGAAATGTAGTAAGCCTATTTAGAATCATCCCTCTAAAGAGCATCAGCAATCCCTCACACCACAATGATTATTTGCCAAGGGTTCCTTCGCTAGAGTTGGTTCTACTGTCCATTTCCATTCTTTGCTGGTTTTTTGTCTGACTTGACACGGGTCTTGTGCAAGCTTTGTATTTACATACAATTATACCATGTACCACTCATCAAAGAAGTTCCTTTTTGCAACAGAGCCTATTAAAATGTTCCCCAAATGATCACATGCAGTGAATAGCCCTCAGTGGCACATTTATAGTAGAATCTCTTCACCTAAGGCTTAGGAACACAGTGAGAGAGAGAGTAGAGAGTAGTAGCACATCCCTCAACTCTCAGATGTAAAGATTCCCATTATAATATAGATGCACACAGAAGCTCACTACTGGCTAAGTTTTAGAGAATCAGACACTGTAGAGTCAGTTTACCTGGATAGGACACCTATAATAAAACTAATGAGTCCATGGCTCAGAGACCATTGTGGAAAAGGGGGTAGAAAGATTTTAAGAGCCAGGGTTGGTGAAAGAACATAAGGAAACAGAAAATTTCAGGCCTCTTGGAACTTGCTCATGAACTTGAACACTTTTAAGGTATTTATTAACCAATTTTCTTTTTTTATGAACTCTACGTTCAAATCCATAGACCATATTTTAATTGGGTTATTTGATTACTTTTGATGCTTTGTTTTTCTGATTTCTTCATATTCTGTCGATTAATCCTCTGGCAGATGTGTAGCTGATGAAGATTTTCTCCCACTCTATGTGTTTCTTCTCAACTTCCTTGGTTGTTTCTTTTACTGTAAAGAATATTTTAGTTTAGTGAGGTCTCACTTTTTGATTGTTGACCTCAATTCCTGGAAGTGTATGAGTTTAAAAGCCTAATGAAAATATATGTACCATATCTGAGGGCATTTCTATAGTGAAACATATATATATATATATAGCACAGTGTTGGACAGGAGAAACCTACTTTTTATTTGATGATCAGGTTAGTCCAAGACACTTCCCAAATTACATAGGCTATGGCAACAGCCCTTGATAATCTCTCAAAACTTGCCGAAGAGACACATCAGACAAAGAACATGGAAAAATAGTGTTATAACTGATCTGGAAGCTATCCTTCTGAAGAACACCTCTTACAGTTTTATAGGGTACTTGGTAAGCTATTAAGGATGAAAATTGGTCAATTGTCCATCCCTAGCTTGAAAACTTGTGCCAGATTCAGCAAACCTCATCTAGTTGGCATATTTGTAAAGACCTGGAGAATTTTCAGTACTGGTAACTGTGAGGAGGTCTGGGTCTATTGGGAAAGGGCTAGAGAATCTGAACAATCTACAGTTCACATTTTAGCCCACCAGAATGAGGAGCTACATGGCCCCTGAGATCCAAATAGGCCCCTGTGTGTAAAAATTTCTGATGAATAGCATGAGTACTGGGATTGAATGTAAGCACCATCATGCCCATTCTATTTTCAGCATTTTAAAATGGAATATTCTCAACTATAGGACTTATACTTAAGGCTATTTCCATCCATGGAAACCATTTCATGTGGTGTTCATTCCATGAAATTTCAATATTCCACAAACTAAAGAAGATATGTTTTAACTATTTACCACATATTTCAGAAAAAATATTTCTTCAAGCCTCCATAGCATTCTCAAACATTTTGAATAGCATAAACAGTGTGAGACTGGGATGGAATTTGGCTAAGTCCTGATCTGCCAAGGTATTTTATTTTCTGTATCTTTTCTTTATTGGCAATGTGGCATGTTAAAATAGCTGCCGACACATTGTCTGGCCCTATATCCTGAATTACAAAATCCATCGGAATGAACAAGGTATCTGTGATGATTGAAAGTTACTACAGTTACCTACTGTAAATGGGCATGCTCAAATAGCACATGTCTGGTTAAAGGGATCCTGATGAAGAAACATTTCATTGCATTCATTTAATTTAATTTCCTAATAATTCAATTTTATATTGTATATCTCATATATTTGAGAGAGAAAACACTACCCTACAAATTCTATTAGAGGAGAAGGCAGTAAGAACAACAACCCTATTATGCTAGTTTACGGTTGTTTTCAGATATTTTATACACAAGGAAAGAAATATGGATCAACCAGTATCAAGATTGCTGGTGATAGCATACAGAAACATATTTTCTCTACTATTAAACATAAGCACGTGAGCACAGTGCACTTAATTTAATAAGTGGTACTTAGAGTGTCTGTAAGGGTGCATATTCAAGACAGAATCAAAGTAGTTCAGATTGTTACACTGTTGAACTAGTCTTTACTGAAGCTGTGTTTTACCCTGTATATTTGCTCTTATGACTATGTTTCACTTTTTACCTAAAACAGAAACAAACATCCTAATATTCTGTGTGTAACTGAATTCCCATGGGATTAGATTGGGCATCTCTGTGGCTTTATATAATGCCTTCTTGAGTCTAACTTTATAATAATTGGATGGAAGGATTTCCAACAAATCTATATTTGGAATTCTCTTATTTCATTACCTGCCTAATATCCTCTGCCTCTAAAAGCTGCACTAGAAATCCATATGATGCCAAATTTTTAAAGATATCACACTTTTAGTTTTCCACAACTAGCTAAGCAATCTCATTATTTCTGTCATAGAAACCCAGACAGATGCTCTCATTAATGTATTTTTGAGCAGAAAAATGGTGTTAAGTGAGAAACATATTTTCCTTATAATTTCCCACTTGTTGTTTATTGATTTTTCTCTATTTGAGGATACAACCACAAATATGATTGGTTTGCTTTGAGAACGCACATGGAGAATCAAATTATAGTGCTAGGTTAAAAAGTTGCCAGGTGTGGTGGCCCAGAACTTGGAAGGCAGATGCAGGAGGATCTCTGTTCAAAGCCAGCCTGGTCTACAGAGAGAGTTCCAGGACAGCTGGGGCTGCAGGAAGACCCCATTTCAGAAAAAGCAACAACAACAACAACAACAACAACAACAACAACAAAAAAGTAATGTGCAGTAGAGGAGAAGAAGAAACCACAGTTGGACTAAGGATTAGAAAGAGGCCAGAGTACATAAGGGAGGACAAGAGGATAAGAAAGAAAATAATCCTAAATTGAACAGCATACTAAAGTACCTTAAATAATGTATACTTCTATGTACTCTGCACATGATACAAATGTGATTATGTTAGCTGTCATTGTCATAGGTAATGTTGGCAATGAATTGCAATAATTAAAAATTAATGAGTAAATGTATCCCATTAAATCTACATGTATAAATCCTTGGTATATTTAATTATTCATAATACACAGAGTACCTATCTTAACATTTTTTAATTAACCTATAGTTTATTTCCAGATTTTGTAAATTTAGTATATTTGTGTAGTGCAAACAAAAAGTTAAACATAACCACAGGAATATAGTCTGGACTCCTAACTGATCAACATGCCTGTGCATACAAGCTTTTCCAACTGGACTATGGAAACCTTGGGTTGTTCAAAATTTGGACATAGATACTTGCAAACTGCACCAATTACCTAATTGTGTGACATACTGAGTAACATCAATGTTATCTGCAAAAAACTGTGTCATTATATTGTAGAATCCCTTAAAAAAAGTTAAACATAGAATCATGATCATCAGAGGCTGGGATAGAAGGGACGTATGGATGAAACAGATCAAATAAGATCAAATTTCAGTTACATACAGCATGAAGTTTTGGTGTATGATTTTAAAGCAGGATGAATATAGATGTAATGTTGCATGCACTTCAAAAGCCTCGAAGAAAGAACTGTGGAAATTTTAAGCATAAATTAATTATACATGTTTAATGACATAGACATGTTCAGCAGATTTAAGCTTTAAACAATGTATACATGCTTGAAACATCATGTGAACCTGTTAATATGTACAATTTTATATTTGCATATATCAGCCAAACTAAATGTAATTTTAAAAATAAAAATAAATTACAGTACAAAAATACCAAAGCTATCAAACAATAATTTCGTGAAAATTGTAATAAAGTAGCTACTTCTTATGAATTGTTAGTGAAGAAAAGTGAGAGCAGGAGAGTACAGAGTGTTAAGGTGAAAGTAAAGGTTATAAAGTTAAAGGTCACGGGACTGGAGAGATGGCCTCGCGGTTAAGAGTGCCCACTGCTCTGCAGAGGACCCGGGTTCGATCCCCAGCACCCACATGGCTGCTGAGAACCATCTGAAACTCCAATTCTAGGAGAACTCCAGTTCTTCTGACCTCCGCGGCATTGCACGACAGGTGCACAGACATGCATGCAGACAGTACATTCATACACATAGAGAAAAAAAAAAGTTAAAGGTCATTCACCAAACACAAATTAAAGCCAGCAGAAACATTGACTTGTTTCTTTGTTGAGGAATCATGAAGCTATATGCTGTTTTTTTTTTTTTATCACTAACCCCAAAACTATGTAAATAAAATTATAGCTTACATGTCTACATTTTTCTGCACTATTTATTTATATTAACTGGCGGATGACAGCACTACCAGTTCCGCTGGGAAATTTGTACTTAGAGAGTAGTAATTTTATGCTTGACTGTTAATTATCATCACCCATATTTAAATATGAAGAGTGATTGGAAGAATATTGCATTTTAGAATTTTACATGTGTTGATTATTTTTTGTTTAAACCAGACACATTATTTGTAAGCAAAGTGAGTAATGATTTCTGTCAGATTCAGAATTGTTTGAACTGGATGGTGACAACTATGGGAGTTGCAGGTCTAAGGACACTTTCGATAGTACTCTATCCAGTTACTAGGGCCCAAACCCATTCCCCCCTGTGCTGGATAGCTTTAGTGTCAACTTGACACACCTGGGTTGTGGGAGCCTCAATTGGGGAATTGGCTCCATAGGATTGGCCTGTGGCCACATCTGTGGAGTATTGTCTTGATTGTCAAGCAGTGTGGGAGGGCCCAGACTACAATGAGTGGTGCCACCCTGGGCAGGTTGTTGTGTACAGTATAAGAAGGCAGGCTGGGCATGAGCCAAGGGAGCAAGCCAGTGAACAGCATTCCTCCATGGCCTGTGCTTCAGATCCTGCCTCCAGGTTCCTGCCCTGAGTTCCTGCCTTGGGCTCCCTAAGTGATGAACTGTGACCCAGGAGATGTAAGCTGAATAAACCCTTTCCTCCCCAAGTTGGTGTCGGTCAGAGTGTTTTGTCACAGCAATGGAAGACAAACTAGAACAGAAATTGGTACCAGAAGAGTGGGGTATTGCTGTGACAGACCTGACCTTGGTGTTTTGGGGAAGGATTGTGGAGGCGTTTGGAACTTTGGGCTGGGAAGATCATTGAATGCCTAAAGATTGTTGCTGTGGAGCTTGGAGCAGTTTTGCTGAAGGAGTTGTAGAAGATGGAGGCCTGGCTTGTGAAGTTTCTAGTTTCAAAGGAGAGCAGAGATCATCAGGACTGTGTAATCTGTGGGTTCTGGTCAGCTGGGGCTGTGGAGAATCAGCTGTAAGTAACAAGAGACCAGAACCTGAAGTGAAACTTTTGTGGTACTGGGGCAATTGATGCTGGTTAGCTGGGGCTGAAAAATCAGCTGTAAGTAACAAGAGACCAGCATCACTGAGGTGAAATCTTCTGGGGAGAATATCTTCAAGGTCAGCACACAGAAGCTGTGACCCAGAAAGGGCCTGAGCCTCCATCTCGAGCCAGAAGCCGGACTTGGTAACGTGTAAGAGTCTCCTATATGGTTCCGGTGTTGAAATTTGAGGGGGTCACAGAGAGCAGCCGAGGCTTGGCACTGTGAGAGGTCAGGAAAGACCATTGGTGGAAGTGCACCTCGGTTGCTGTGAAGACCCCAGGATTGCAGGGGTCATGGAGAGAAGCTGAGGCTTTGCACCAGGAGAGGTCAGAAGAGACCATTGGTGAAGGTGCTGCCTCAGTTTCAGTAGCGACCCCAGCTTTTTGGAGATGCCGGTACCCTGGGACGACCACCAAGAGCAGCGGTAGGTGTAGAATGGAGTCGGCCTGGGCCTGCGAGATGAGTGTGCCACGGACGGCAGAGTCGGAGAGGGGGAGCTGCCGAGACCCTTTGGAGCCCAGAAGATCGTGAGTGAATCCCAGGTGTCCAGCCTTGAGCTACTTGCTGGACTTAGGTTTTGTTTGAGAGTGCCTGATTCTTCCCTTTGAAATAAGACAGTACTTGTTTTGGATTTTACAGCAGCCCACAGTTAAGAGACTTTTAATAGACTGGACTTTTAAGTGTTTGGACATTTTAAGGACTGTGGGGCTTTTAAGGATGTACTGTCTTAGGTTGTGATTAGTGTTAACATCATACTTTGGGGATAAGAACTGGAAAGGTGGTTTAATAGTGATGTGTTTGTGTGTCAAGTTGACAAGGGGTCAATTGTGCTGGATAGCTTTGGTGTCAACTTGACACACCTGGGTTGAGGGAGCCTCGGTTGGGGAATTGGCTCCATTGGATTGGCCTGTGGCCACATCTGTGGTGTATTGTCTTGATTGTTGAGCAGTGACAGTATAAGAAGGCAGGCTG
>VZQC01012976.1:2529818-2542658 GCA_009823505.1 Rhizomys pruinosus
TATATATTGCATGTCGATATGATAAAATGAACGTAAGAATTCAATGATCACAGGTGTGAACCTGTGAAATGGCTCAGAAAATAAAGATGCTTAACTCTAAGGATGATGTCCTGAGTTGAATCCCTGAAATACACATGGTGAGAAAAGATAGCTGACTCCCTCAAGTTGTCTTCTATCCTCCATGACTAGATGGTGTGTAGTACATATGCACCCACACATGTATACATACGCATATACACAATAAATATAAATGTTATCCATTAACACAGTGATGACATTTTGTTTTTCTTTTTCTCATCTGTATTTACCTTTTGAAGCAGACTGTGACTTGGGCACTACATTTCCATTCACAAGTCTTGATAAATTACAAGACCTAGGGAAGCTTATGAGATTTGTTCTTATACTTTACTTTGGAAAACAAGCCATGTAGGGGAATCCCCCAAGTTGTTTCTGCTTACATACTTTTTTTTTGTCTTTTTGAGACAGGGTCTCCCTGTAGCCCCAGCTGTCCTGGAACTCACTCTGTAGACCAGGCTGGCCTTGAACTCACAAAGATCTGCCTGCCTCTGCCTCCCAAGTGCTAGCAGGCAGCAGTCAGGCCCAAGACAGAAATTTATGTCTGGGGACTATTATCTCCTCAGAGTCTGTTTAATACTACTAAACATGTATTCTAAAAATACTCTGCATTTAAAAAAATACATTAATAATTTTTAAATTCATAATGAAACCTCTATGAAATTTTGTTTATTCAAATCCTTCATATTTATTCATGAAATTGATTTGCCCAACGTACACAATTAGTATCACCCTTAACACTAGGCTAATGAGTAAAACATAGACTATCCTGACTTTTCTCTGCCTCCCTCCTGTTTTCTAAGAGCATTTTAATTTTTATGAATTATAATATAAGTCAGTAGGAGTTGTATAACTGGAACTAAAATATTCACTCTCTCATTTGCCTAATATTCTATAAACCAAAGGTATATTGTATAAATTTGCCAATATTTCCAAACAAAAACAATGTGTGTGTTTGTGTGTGTGTGTGCACGCACGTGCACACACACACGCTTGTGTCAGTGTGTCCCTGCATGTATTGAATTGTGAGGATGCAATATATTGATCAACTCATTGTCAAAGTATATTTAACTTTTCAGTAATATATTGCATGGTAAAATCTATGTGATTACCTCTACAATGAGACACTATATGTGCACACTAAAATGAATTTAAACTCCTGAGTTGTTGAGGTATTTATTCATTTGACAGAAGCAACTTTATTATGAATGCATGGTTTGCAGCGTTAAAACAATTTAATATAACAATGATGTTTGGCATCATAGTTTGTGTAACATATTAATTTAAATTTTGTAAATGTGTAACTTTGATTCTCATTATGTGGCTAGTGTCTTCAATCTCTAGCTCAGCCTTTTTATTGTAATGCCATAAAGAAGAATCTGCTTGTTAACAGCCATTGCACACCAAATTAATTATTGCTCCCAGCACAAAAGTGAGGGTTATTTCTTTAGGTTTTTGCCTAAATTGATGAGATTTATATGATATATTAGGTGATTTTCTCTTTGTGCAAAAGTTGTAATCAATTTACTTCATATAAAACCATTCTAATAGATTGAATTAACAGGAAACGTGGCTTCTGTAAAACCAAGGAGTTACACTGATCTGGCTAGCCAAGGGCAGTTTGTGGAGTGATCAGTGAAGATGATTCAGGGACTTTTGCTGTCAGGAGGACCTATCTTGTCTTCCTTTCCCACTCGATAAATAAGGTGGTTCTATTCTAATTAATTTCGCCAATTATAACTTTCTGTAATTTTAACTCTAGAACATACACTGATTTTGAAACTTAAGTCAGAAGTTAGCTTGAAAGTTCACACTAAATAGCAAGGAACATTTTGTATAGTTTCAGAATTAAATGAGACATAATTAGCAAATCCTTCTTATTGCAGATTATTGTCCATTTTAGCTTAATATAATGTTCAAAATGTAAGAATATAACCATCACTTGCTTCTCTCTCTCTCTCTCTCTCTCTCTCTCTCTCTCTCTCTCTCTCTTATATTCACACAGGTGTGCTGATGCTTGCCTATGAGACCCTGATGGAAACACCAGTATATTGATCACTCTACACCACAAAAATATGGTTCAAGGTTCACACTCAACCATTTCCTGATTTTGATATTCATGTTGGAGATCTGAACAAAGTTATTCATCATTAGGCAGCAAGTGACCTTATCCATGTTACCATGGAGCTATTTCCCAATCTCCAGCTATTTAAAATATTTTCTATTAATTCTTTGCACTGTTCCTCCTCAACATCTCCCAGCTCCACCCTCAATTCCGTACTCCCTTACCATTTTATGTCATCTTTTAAATAACTCACCCAGTCCAATTGAATTGGTGCTGACTATAAATATACATATATATACATATATATATATGTATATATACATACATATATATATACATATATATGTATATATATATGTATGTATATATACATATATATATGTATATATTATATGTATATACATATATATTACATGTATAATATACATGTATAATATATATGTATATACATATATAATTACATGTATAATATACATGTAATATATATGTATATACATATATTATATATATATATGTATATATAATACACATAACATACATGTATATTATATGTATTACAACCATCAATATAATGTATATATATATACATATATATAATGTATATATATACATATATATATATATATATATATATGATATATTGATGGTTGTAAATATATCCGCTGGAGCATGGCCGTCATGCCAGGGGTCATACTATTAAAGAAAACCAACTCCTCCTCCAGAAGGCATCAATTGTCAAAGTTCCTCATCTAAGTCAGGTCTCTTGGGCTCCTTAACATTCTTACCTGAAATGCTGACTGGCTTCTTGATGATGTGCAGAACTTAGGTAGTCATACACAGTTATAGTGAGTTCTGTCATATCCATAAGAAACTGTTTCCATTAGGTCCCCCTGGATCTCTGGATCTTAGAATATTTCCAACCCCTCACCCTGAGGGGTGAGGTGGGTATGATATAAAGGTCCCATTTCTGGCTGGACATTATATAGACACATTCTCTACAGTTTGATAAGTTGTGAGTTTCTGTATTAACTTCTGTTGAATGCACACACACACCAAAACATTTCTAATGATATCTGGATGGTACAATAATCTGTGAGTATGCAGATACAAATTTAGAAAGAACTTTTATACTGTGTGCATCTAACAAAACAATAGTAGTAGGTAGTCCCTGGACCAGCCCCAATTTTTGAAGTCCTCACTAGGGTTACTGTTCCAAGTGTAAATACTCTAATATCGTCCATTTTCCAAATGAGGCTATTGATATGGAAATGTAATACACATCAAAAACTCATACATCTGAACAGTGGAAATCCTACTATTTAAACTTGGGTACCCTAATTTGAATTTTATGTTCAGTCAGTAAAATACAATTTTTATATTTCTTTGAAACAGAATATTTTCTTTCTATCTTTTTGTTATTTTCATAGCTGTTTCAAAAAAGAGGGGAATTAAAGCTGCCACATAAATTACTGATCACAGGTCCCAGAATTGAAAAGGATCACATCATTATATAAAGAACACATGGATAATATTTTTTAATTATTTTTATTGTTTATGCGTGTGAATGTACTGTCTGCATGTAGGTTTGTGCACCCGTGTTGTGCAATGCCGCGGAAGAGGGTGTTGGATTCCCTGGAACTGGAGTTAAAGATGGTTCTTAGCCACCATGTGGGTGTTGGAAATCGAACCTGGGTTCTCTGCAAGAGCATTCAGTGCTCTTAACCGGTGAGCCATCTCTCCAGCCCCAAACATGTGGTTTTTGTATGCTTATGTATTTAGTAAATAATCAACTTATTTTATTCAGTTAATTAGATTAATTAGAGGGTCATATGGGAAAGGAGCAAGAGAATGATTACAGGAAACATGAGAGGTTGTGATGAATCAACAGTGGAAATAAGTGAAAGTTTGCACGGGTTTTTCAAGCTCAAGTCAACATGGAGGAAATACAACTTCAGAACATCTAGTGAGACTGTTCATGTCTACTGAAAACTTGATTATGCAGGTCTGTCTTTTATTCACCAGGACTGAAAATAAGTTTTAACCATTAGTGAATGTAATTATAGTTGCAGGTAATCTGAATAACTGAGGGATTATTATCTCACAGAGGATTAAAGGCTAGCTGTGAAACCTATCAAGACCTTGTCCCCCCCAAAAAACAAAACAATAAACTAAGGCTNATATATGCTATATAAAATATTATAAATATATGATTCCCCAAATTCCTTTCAGTGTGGTTGTATTCACTGGAGCCCCCTAAAATTACCAAGAATCATATGACTATTATCCCACAACAGGACATCTATATCAAACACCTTCCTCCCAAGACTGACAACTGTGGAAGAGTAACACAATATTTGTAATTTGTAAGAGCCAGAGGTGGTGACTGATCACAAGTAAACAGTGTTTTCTAGACAGCTGGGCAGTTACTCATATGAACTTACACAAATGGAGAAAACATGAATAAGTTTCACAAAAAATCAAGCCAGAGCCAGGCATGGTGGCACGAGCCTTTAATTCTAGTGCTTGGGAGGCAGAGGCAGGTGGATCTCTATGATTTCAAGGACAGCCTGGTCTATAGAGTGAATTCCTGGCCATGCCTGGCTCTGGCTTGATTTTTTGTGAAACTTATTCATGTTTTCTCCATTTGTGTAAGTTCATATGAGTAACTGCCCAGCTGTCTAGAAAACACTGTTTACTTGTGATCAGTCACCACCTCTGGCTCTTACAAATTACAAATATTGTGTTACTCTTCCACAGTTGTCAGTCTTGGGAGGAAGGTGTTTGATATAGATGTCCTGTTGTGGGATAATAGTCATATGATTCTTGGTAATTTTAGGGGGCTCCAGTGAATACAACCACACTGAAAGGAATTTGGGGAATCATATATTTATAATATTTTATATAGCATATATTATATATTTTATATAACATATATTATATAATTTTGATTTTTCTCATTTTAAAATCTTTCATGAAGATCACAATCTATAAGTAATTAGTAAAATTATAAACTTATTTCTTGTTAATCAAGTCCTGAAGTAAGGGTTCCAAGATTTAGTGAATTATCCTAATTAAGAACACAGAGGGGAGGACTAGGGGACTGCTCATTCAGTAAAATGATTGCTGTGGAACCATGAAGACCTGAATTCAGATTTCCATCACCAATGTAAAAGCAAGGCATGCTGACAAGCAAACATATTACCCCAGTACTGGACATAAAGATAGGCCCATGGAGCTTCCTGGCAGATGATTGTCACATAATCTACAAGCTACAAATTCACTGATGCATTATCAACTGAGTAGCATTTTCAACATCAACTTTCAGTCTCCACATGCACAGGCATATTTATGTGCACCTTCACACACATGAACACACAGACATACACATACATATGCCACCTTCACTCGTATGAATATATACACGCACAAACACAGGGAAGAATCAAAGACTCAAGAAGAAATCTCTTTCCATTGTATTACAAGATTAATCTTCTGAAAAACATTATTTCAAATGAGATCAAGTGAGAACCACTACTAATAGAGTAATATGGATCTGGAGTTTATTAAAAGGATTTTCTTTTTTAATTTTAATGATATATTTGACCAGCTATCAGGATGATAATGCCAAAGTGAATATGAAAACAGAAGAAAAGAAGACAAAGGATCATTCCCAATGTGTGCTACTACAGCCACAAGGAACAAATGCCTGCTGTTTCTGCTGGGATTTCAAAAAAAGTAAGAATGATGAGATACTAAAATATCACAGGACTTCACTGTGAGGAGAGGTCATTCACAGAAAATGAGGAGATGAGGAAAATATAAGAGGACTGGATATTTTTTAAAAAATGACAAAAGTTCAAAACAGTAAATGAAGACAAGGAGACAAACTAGTCCAAAGAAGAGGGTGTCAGATTCCCCTGGAACTGGAGTTCTCCTGGAATTGGAGTTTCAGACTGTTCTTGGCCACCGTGTGGGTGCTGGGGATGGAACCCGGGTCCTCTGTAAGAGCAGTCGGTGCTCTTAACCACTAGGCCATCTCTCCAGCCCTGAATTGTTGTATTTTAAAATTTGCATTTATATTATGTGATAAAATTTATTCATTTCTACAGTTTTTGTTTTCTATCATTTTATAGCAAATAAGGTAAATTTAAACTACTTTATATATATTTGACATAGAGATAGAAGAACAAAAATGTGTGCTCTCCACACAGTACTGTATTCTGTATTGATCACTAGATGAAGTACAACTCTATTCTTCAACATGAGTAAGCCCAGAGTATAACACTGACAGTGCTCCTTCTGGATAATGAAGGTGAATATAAGGTATAAAATATAACATTGTAATGGACCTAGTGTTCAAAACTGCAGTTATTCTCTTGGGGTGTAGTTACCAAATAACTTCTTGGTTAATATGTTTATTTTGTTTTCAGCTCTCATGGGAGATGGAAACATTTCTGTTTGTCCTGACTCTTTTTTTTATGCATGATGTATTCATGTTGTTAGAGTGGATGTAGACTCATATGCCTATGGACACATGGGCACTCTATACGCACATGCCTGTGAAGGTGAGAGGCTGATGTTTTCCTTATTTGCTCTGTATTTTTTTTTTTTTTGAGTGGCTGTGTTCAACTGAACCTTGAGCTGGCCATTTCAGCTACACTGGCTAGAGTGAGTGCTAGCACACTGCTCCTCTCTGTGTCTCTAGCAATGGGATTTCTAATGCATGCTGACATGCCCATTTTTTGCCTTGGTACTAGAAATCTGATCATAGCTCTTCATGCTTACACAGCAAACAAAATGCAAAATACCAACTAAATCATCTCTAAAGCCCATCTCTGTGTAAATTACTACTGTATGCTTGCTCACATTTGCCTTCTATAAGCCCTTGCTCACATAAGCCTAATGCATAAGATATTCTCATGCTTGAGAGTTTCTCACAGTAGTGTTAAGTGAGAAATGTGTCATTAAGCAATTTTGTCTTTGAGCATCCATTACAAAATGCAGTTACACACAACTTGATGGCATAGGCTTCAATACATAAAAAGACTGTGTCAACTTGAAGAGTATGAAGTTGTATAGCATGGAAAACTGTTTTATTCTTAACCCTTTACACAAAGAAAATAAATGTACTCCAAATTAATGATAAAACATAGGAAATACATAACTCAAGAATAGCTACTTAAGACCATTATTCCAAACTAACTATAATATATAGGTGTATATATTTGTTTTAATATAATTGGCATCATAGTGAATTTGCTATAAAGGCATTAACACTATGCCTTTATTATACATTGTGTATGGCACTGTATTGTGTTGCATAGAACCTCACTTGGCAAAAGGAATATTACAGATCAATTACCATATGATAGGACTATTGTCATATATGTGATTGGCCATTAATCAAAGGATTATATGTTAAATTATGATACTACAATATTATCTCATGAGCCAAAATTCAAATTGTGCTCCAGAAATAGATTTTTTTGCTGCCCACAAACAGTGGTACAGTATAATACCATTCTGTTTCAGTCTAGTTGTACCACTAGCATGCAAAGTATTTGTGTATAGAAAATAATGAATTCCAGGCTTATCTCTAAAGCAATAAGAAATCCATGAAATCCAAATTTGATTCTTGTAGATATGTCCTTCAAATCTTAACATTATCAAAATAATGTTTATCTTTTTGTAAAAATTGCAAAGATTTTTGTGAGACTGTGTCACCTCATTCAGCATAACAGCCTCCAGGTCCATCCAGTTGCCTACAAAATTTATGAAGTCATCCTTTTTAAATATACCACATCTTCATTATTTACTCATCAGTTGGGGGACACATGGGTTAGTTCCAGCTCTTTGCGGTTGTGAAAAGATTTGCAACAAAAATGGTTGTTCAAGTATCTCTGCTATAGCATGCACCCTTTGGGTATATACTTGTAGTGGTATAATTGGTTCAAATGGCAGGTTCATTTTTAGTCATTTAAGTGTTGTCCACACTGCTTTCCATAGGGGCTGCATGAGTTTGCAATCCCACCAGCAATGAATAAGTGTTCCACTTTCACCACACCCTTTCCAAAAATTAGTCTCATTTGTTTCCTTGATCATAGCTAATCTTATCCATGTAAAATGGAATCTTAATGTGGTTTTGATTTGCATTTCCTTAATTACTAAAGAGATTGAACAGGTTTTAAGGTGTTTCTGAGCAATCTTAAGTTCTATTGAGAAGTCTCTATTTAGATGGTTAGCACATTTTTAATATAATACTTTTACTTATGTTTTGTGTATTTCATACATTGTTTTTCAGTTCATTTAAGACATATTTCCCTTTCCCTTCCCCTCACCCCACCCCAGTTTATGTATTCTGCCACACATGTGCTGCATATTTCTCTCCGTCTTTAAAAAGATTTTCTCTGCAGAGGTTTATTTTCGGCAGAATTTAACTGTATCAGTCTGTTTTTTGACCCAGTCCTTATGCTGTTGTTCCCTTCCTTTTGGATTGCTCCAAAATATGTTTAGATAAACATCATATATGCACCAGAATTATGTCCTCTAGGAATAAACTGTTAACTCTGAAATATGTTTAGAAATTCACATTTTCCCTTTAATTTTATATTACTCTAAAATATGAATACATACTTTCCACCCATATATGCTGATTACCATGTCTGAAAGTAAGTGTTAAGTTAATTCTAGAGCCCATTAAGAGTTTCACATTATAACAGCACAGGTGCTTTCAGATAGAAAGAAATATAACAACATTAGTGCATCTTTTAATTGGATCATTTATTTTCTTGGACCTTAGTTTTTTGAGTAGTTTATATATTCTGAGTGTTAAACCTCTATCAGATGTATCACGGGTGAAGATTTCCTCCAATTCTGTGGGTTTTCTCTTCACTTCTTTGATTGTTTCTTTTGCTGCTATAAAGAAGGTTTTTACTTTAATTAAGTCCCACTTGTTGACTGTGAACCTTACTTCCTGTGCAACTGCTATTTGATTTAGAAAGTACTTTCCTGTATCTATATGTTGTAGGTTACTGTCTGCAATACCTTCCATCATAGAGTATCAGGTTTCACATTGGGGTCTTTAAACTTTGACACTGAGGTGACAGTCTCATAAAAACAAATGATATATCTTATCCCTATTTGTGGTTTCTACCATCAAATCTCTCTATATAAATTAAATTCAGTAACTGTCAGTAAATATAACATCAAAATAATTGGTATTATCATAGATATACCTTAAACTATATATCTATTTTTCCACATCTAAGGTTTAAGACATTGGAAAGATGAGAACAGTTAAGAGATGAACTAACTTCAACAAAGTTTTTGCCACTTCTAGCACAGTACACAATGTCTTTATTAAAACTAACTAACGGAATCTCAAAGATATATCATTCAATGTTCTACTAACTACATATGGACTCTTCCAACTTGCTGGTTACACTCCTTTGAAACTTGAGGCAAGGTTTTTGGTATTCTACTTGCTGATAAATAAATGGGCATGTATGCTAACACTGTTAAATCACAGGGTTCTTGATCCTCAAGGATAAAAGTTAATTCAAAGGAATGATTATAGTTAATTCAAACATCTTTAGTTATGTTGTATATGTAAGACATTTGACCAATATAAGTAAAATATCTTTGGAGTGAACAGACAAACTCTTTGTCAAACCCAGGTAAAACATCTCTGAAGATCTGGATAGGTTTGGTCATCTAGAAACCACCCTAAGACCTGTAAGAACATTTCAAACTTTATACGTTATAGTGATATATTCAAAATAACTGTTCCATCTATATAGGTATAGATATTGAATATTTCATAAATTATAAAACAAGGGAAAAATCTCTCCAGGCATGTTACTAATTCTCACAGCATTAACTAAAAGCCCCCTTTATAAGATTAAAATGGATGACTATCTCCAGAATAGAAAATAGTAACATGTTTAAGCTAATTAAGGATACAGGTTGTTAATTTTCAATCCACTCCTGAATTGTACTGAGGTCCCATTAACAGCTATTAGATTAAATAGACACATATATTCTCCATGTTTCCCACAATTGATAATTCCGAGATTATTTTTTCCTACATAACAAGATAATTTGGTTCAGGAAAAGCTGGGTTCTACTTCCTCGAACCAGAGGTATGCAGTCCAGAGGGATACAGTCTGAAAAGGTAAGGTAAACCCTGTCAGCGGAATTCCAGTTTATAGGTATTTGATACAACTCCTACCTTCTGGAAATCTATAAATCTGGATTTAGGGGTCTAGGAAACAGATGCTGCTCGGATTGTAGTGACTGTTACAAAAACAAAGGGGGAAAGGATATGCCTCCTCTCTCTAGGATGCAATCTTGCCTTACAGTTAAATAAAACATTGGTAGATAAAGGCTTCAGTACCAGCTCTGGGCTGCTCTATGAGGAGTTGTTGAACAGGTAGGCTTTGAAATCCCCCAAAACAAAGCCATTTGCCTATAAATTTGGGTGCACATAATAAATAGACTGTAATACACTATTGCTGAAGATAAGGTGTGAAAAGAGCATGAAAAATAATTATCCTGAGACCCTGCACTGCAAATCAACAGCTGATCTTCATGGTGTCAGAGAGAACTATGCAAACCACTGGAAAGAAATGGTCACTGACGCTTTACTATAGACTTCTTGTGCTACACTTTTACATGTCAAAGAAGATATTGTGCAATAGTGGCAGCCTGATAAATGTACACCCAGAAAGGAAAAAAAAAATCCCTATTAGATCTCTGGCGTATTTCTGGCAGGATATGACACATGGCTGACACTGTGGCCTCGGTACCTCCTAATGTCAGGAGGCTCTATTGACCACATTAGAAAGCTACTGGCATCCCTTTGTCAAAGAGTTATAGTGCCCCAACCAAAATACTATGCAAGCGTATGTGTCTCTGCTCATAGAGTAACTTGCTGTAATCTTTAATATCTTTGTTACTATTTGTGTTTTACTATTAGAATTAAAAGAAGACTACTAAATGGCCCAATAGTACATCGCAAACAACTTGGGCAGTCCCATGAATTTGCATGTCAACTCAGCAGGAAGAAAAAAAAAGAAAACAAAAACTGATCTTCTATCTCTCACTCTCACCCTCCCCTCCAAAGCTCAAGGATTCATAAGAGGTTGGCACATAAGATTGCAAGGGCCATGATGGGGGAATGAATTGTGAGACCTTAGGAAAAAAAACAGACTGGGTTTATTTCTCTTTTCTTTTTATTTGATCAACATGTTTGCGTAATCAATCCTCTGCAACTGGACCTGAAGATTCTGGGTTGTACAAAAACTGAACTCAGATGCTAAATTATAGGGACACTTTCTCTCTCTCTCTCTCTCTCTCTCTCTCTCTTAGAAACAAACTCAAGAACATTTTATTGAAGTAGAAGGAAATGAGATTTACTACAGAATGCAAACAAATTTGGTCCACATTGGTTGAGAACCATGTGCTGAAAATTTCACTTCTCTTAGCTTAAGCCAAAATGAGCCTCTTCCAACTCAGATAAGTGGCCCAAGATTACCAGGGATTTAGGAGTTGGAATGCATCATCAAACTATTGTGCTTCTTTTATCTTTTATTTAATTAATCTTTGATTTGCCTTTGGGGCTTTCTGGGTAATGTTTTCTGAGGTCAAATGCTGCTTTCATTTTTTTTAAATAATAGGTCATAAATAATAAATATAGGCATCCTTCATGTAAAACTAATTTGCAAGTAGCTATGCCCAAATTTGTACAACCCCAGGCCCCCATTGTCCAGCTGGGGGAGCTTATATGTACTATCATGTTGATCAAATATGAGTCCAGTCTATGTTTCTGTGGTTTCTTAGTTCACCCCAATTGCAGCCCTTACATTCTACCATGCCCCCTTTTCCACAGATTGTTCCCTATGTTTATTGCCTATCTATACTTTCTGGTCAAATATTTTTTAAAAAAAGTACAAAGATTGTCCCCATTTTTGTTTTCAGGGAGTAAGTAAGGTTGATTGTAGGAACCCATTGGTTCATGATCCATGACCTGGAAGTGTGCTCTGGGCTGCAAGATTAGAGTCTAGCTGAATGGCTCTGTTTGGTGCTTACCTGGAACCAGAGTGATGTTTAAGACACTTTCTTCCCATGAACCCAGCATACCATAACTTAAAATTTAAAATATGTTTCCTAAGCCAGATGTGGTGGCACACGTCTTTAATCCCAGCACTCAGGAGGCAGAGGCAGATGGATCTCTGTGAGTTCAAGGCCAGCCTGGTCTACAGAGCAAGCTCCAGGCCAGCTGGGACTAAAGGGAGACCCTGTCTCAAAAATACCAAAAAAATAAAAAATAAAAATAAAAATAAAAATAAAAAATAAAATAAAATAAAATGTGTTTCCTATCAGATCCTAATATCTCCTTGAACAGGGGCTGTCACAAGGCTAAGGTCAAAGTCAGACATACAAATTACAAAGAAATATGAAGCCATAGTAATATTGTGAAAGTTTTTAATTTGGGTAAGGAATAAAAGAAAATGAACCAGTAATTCAGTTTATGCCACAGCTCAACTTCCTGCTTCTTTTTTTTAAACATTTTTTATTGATGCTTTGTGCATTTCATACATCATTTTCCAATTCAGTTCAGGCATATTTCCTTTTTCCTTCTCCCCCACCCCCACCCCAACCGAGATCATGCATTCTGCCATAAGTGTCCTGCATATTTC